>JAPYYV010010107.1:0-20982 GCA_030522625.1 Copidosoma aretas
GCGTCAAGCTGCTGCTAGTTTCGCTGTCGAGATACCCGACCATCGTGTCCTCGATTCCCGGCGAAAGGCGAATCTCCAGTGGGTCGACTTCTTCCGGCTGTACTAGCGCTTCGTCGATTACGAATTCTGAAATGCAAAGGTCAAGGGCTGTTAGATATTTGCTCTTTTGGGCGGAGGGTGGGTTAGAAAATTTTCGTTGACATAGACGAAAGTGATGAAGGGTGAGGTTTGAAGGTTCTGTTCGAGGTTTTTTTGAAAAAATATCGACAATCTAGGTTTTTTGTAAAAATTATTTTTTATTGGTCGTTTGAAAAACTATATTTATGGTGGTAATCATAATGTTACCTTACAAAAATCTTATGTAACTATAATTAAGGTGATCTCCGAATCACGAAGTACTATTTATGTCATACTTTTACATTTCTGTTCGGAAAAAAGTATAACCCCAAATAGTTTGACTTATTCGCCCTGGAATTCTGATCTTTACAGGAATGTGTACATTTTCATCCAAGGGTTCGTATTTTTATTTATTATTCATATGATACACAAACGTATCAGTCACAGTGTACTTTCCTACATGCAGTAAGATTTTTCACTTTTTTTTTTAATTATCACACGTTAAATGCAATTCCGAACAAATGAGCACCTCAGGTGCTACTCAGACTCTTAAAACATAATTTCAAATGATAAAGTAAACACAATTTCTAATGCTATCAATGAAAACATGAAAAAATATAACAGTCGGCCAGGAAGTGGATTTTTTTCCGCGCAACAGAAATAAAATGTCCATTTGAGCCGAGGTATACGAAAATAAAACATTATTGCGTGCACATCTCGTCGATGTACGAATCGAGATTTCGCATCTTAACTTTGTGCACTTTGATCATGTGTCGTTTCATATTTCCCTTGCGTTTGCTTTTCGAATCGCAGTATGGGCAACTATACCGAGGATTTTGATTACATTCTTTAGCGTGACTGACTAGATGCGATTTGTACTTATAGGTACGCGCACAGTCATAACACACGTATGGACGTAAGGACGTGTTATGAGTATCAAGCGGGTCGTAGTCCGGATCGTTCGGTTCGTCGGCTAGTGATGAATTCGATAGATCGTCGTCCAAAAACAGTGGCTCCCTCAAATCTACGACGTTCAACAGCTTGTCGCCTAAGAAGTAGACAAATTAATAAACGTCCAGTTATTATATTGGGGTTTTGCTGTGAGCATATGCGACAGACTGAGATTGATGATTTTTGAAAATGTTTGATCAATGAGGGTTCAACTACAGAGAGCTTTTTGTATTGGTTGAGAAAATTAGGAAGATTATCAATAGCCTGGAAAGTATAGAAGTTTTTCAATTGAATCTTTTAATGAATTTCGGACATTCGATTCACACAAAGTTTTTTTAATGATTGTACTAGTCTTAGAGCCACTTAGTTATCGCACAGTTTAAAAATTACAGAATAACGCTGTTCGATTTACAGCAGGTGAAAATAAGTTAAAAATCTTGGATTCATCCAACTAAATTAAACGAAATCCTTTTTGGCTTCTACGTTATGAGTGATACAGTTACAACCATTGGTGCTTATCTGCAAAGAAAGTCAATTTTTGATTGTACTTCGAGTACTTGAATTAAAAAATATGTCACCTTCATTTCCCAAAATCGATTTACAATGTATAGCTGTTTTTTTGCTTGCAATTAAAAAAGATAAAATGTTGGGGCCTGTTTTTGAGTATAGTTTTGATTTTTAATGATAGTAAAACATTATTTAATCGAATACAAATTCTGAAAACATGTTGTATTTATTGAGATGATTATAATAACATATCTAATAAAAAAATGTATGCTTAAAGCATAAATTAAACATTCGTGGATAAAAACATTGGCATCGTGAAAACTATTTTTTCAAAAACAAAGTAACTCACAAAATTTTTTCAATTGATTTCACAACATTTAAAAACGTTCTAAATAGGTTAAATTAATAAACCAACATAAATCCTGAGAAATGTATATTTTTTACATGAATTTCATTGAGTAATTTGATTTGTTAACATAAAAAAAATACTTAGAATCAGATTGGTTAATTAATGAACATAAAATGAATGGAGTAATCAAATTATTATGAATACTGCATAAAGATCGGGAATAAATTAGTGTGCTGGTCCAACTAGTCCAACATAATGCTTGTGTTATTATTAATTCTTACAATAGTTACTATTAGTTTTTTTAACATTTTTAAAATCGGTATAATGCGTAATTGCTTGGAGTTAACGTGCCAATTAATGTTAGACTTGTGTTTGGTTTTGAAATCACATTAAGTACAGTCAAACGTAGGTGACCTCGAACATTCATTTCTGTGTCTAACAAGCTTACTAATACTTCGATAACTACGTCCACAGTCACATACGTATGACCCACTGGCTTGCATCGGCTGCCTCAAAAGGTTATAAAATCGGTCATTATTTATATCATTATCCTCACAAATATAACCTGAAATCAATGAAAAAAAGTGTTTGGTTTTTCATTTGACCAAGAATGCTGGTTTTGAAAATTTAAAAAAATAAAAACCGATGAATGATCAAAAACTCTGAGTAAAAATGTACAAAGTTTAAATTTATTTCTTGAAGCATTTGCATTTTTTCACTATGTAAATAATTTCTGGCACCTTCTTACCGCGAGAACTACTTACTACTAAGTCCTACGTAGATATGAAGTAAAGACATTTGCAAACAATGAGAAAAAAAAATTTAGATCAATATGTTCGTGTTCCATAAGTTACAAAAAGTTTCCATCTCTACTGATGGCTTTTTTTTTATATCATAAAAAACAACTAAAAAATGTATATTGTACATCTATGAAAAAAAAATCCATTTAAAAATTTTTTTTTGAAAATAAATTTAAATAAATGCAGAGCTGAGTTAATGTATTGGACAATAACTAATGGTTTTTCATTGACAGTTTTCATTTATTACAGTGATTTATAGTGATTACAGATTATCTTGCACGTCAATCAAACCGTGATTTAAAAAAAGGATGGAAATTTACTACATGAATTGTGGCCTGATCCTAAATCACGAAAACTGATAATGACGAGTAACAAACGATTGCAAAAAATATTAAGGATAGTCAAAAGGTGACTCATGCACATCCCAAATGTTCAAAATTCAACATCAATTTCTACAACCTTGAGATTAATTATCTATTTGCTTTTAAAATTACATGGATCACAAGTGAATGTTGGATATTTGTAGCAATTGTTTAAATCTGCTTCAAAAACATACGATCTCCCGCATTGATCATAAACATGTATATTTTTAGGCTTCTTCAAAGATTTTGTAGCACTGACACTTCCAATTTCTGCACCTGATAAAATTTTGTATTTTTCAAGTTCAATCAATTTTCTCAAAAGCATACGAATACTATCATATTATAAGTTATCCAAATTTAATTTTTCCATTGATTCTTTAGACCACACTGCATCAGTGATTAGCCTTGTGATAAAAAATGCACCAACGACCCCTCGATAATGATGTCTTGTCGTAAATCAATCGTTTCTAATTTCATCGACTCAACATCTGAAAAAATACACATTACGTTATTATACTTTCTTTTTTTAAGATGAGATAATTTTAAAATCGGGTTCGATAATTTCCGTGAGAAATATGATCTAATATGCAAACGAAGGTAAAAATAAAAAGTCAATACAAGTAAAATGTTAACTGTTTTTAATTATGTTTGCGTAATTTGTAAGAAAAATTATTGTACATCAATGTATAATTATATGTCAAATGTCTACATGACAATCACCGAGTATTTTAGATGATTAGTATTGTCATAATTGTTTTGCTCTTGAGAATGAATCAACATGTTACTTGAAAATACTGTTACGTACGATCGTACATGGTTATTAACTATTTTTAAAATATTTTTGCATAGTGCATAAAAAAATCAAAATAAACAAACTTGAAATATTTTGATAAAATTTTAACAATATTATAATTGTGGAAAGCCTACGGTGCTATTCATTAAAATCACAAAGGCTATATTTTGTATTTGTTTATTGGATAACTTGAGCTAGCGTAAGCAGCTTTTATACAAAAAGTTCTTAACATTAAGTACGTAGAATATTAAATGAAGCACATTGCCAGTGCTTTTGCATAACAAAAAATATCACACCAATTTTAGGCTTTATTTGCGTGTAGTGTATTTTCCTAATGGTTTAGATAGAAATGGTGCTTATAATTAACAGAAAATTGGTTTACAACCTTCAATGTGAGAAAATGGGATTTAACGATATAAGTACTAGAATTGAAAAAATTAAAATTTCATGATTGGTTTGAACATTCAAAACTTTTACCATATCATAGCAGTTGAAAAATGTTTAAAATACATAATAAAAATATGGAATGCGGTGCAAATTTTGTGGAATTAAAACAACATTACAAAGGATTAACAGTTTTATGTAAACAACGGTGAAATTACACATTATGTACATACGGACAATATAATAATAATAATAAAAATATAGTATAATAATGTCATACTATTATAGGCGTATGAAAAATGTATCCTGACCGAAAATTTATTGTTAAAAAATTAATAAATACGTAAAAATTTTTTTTATAACTTGCAGTCTACAATTAAGACGTATGTGAAATCTTTTGAAATTTGTAACAAAATCATTTTATATTTCTTAAGACATGCGATTTTTAATCTATTTTTATTAATCAGTTTGATAGTTTATATTATTTTAAATCATCTATTATGTCAGCTCGGTAAATTTTATACTTTTTCCACGATGTAACAATGTCTTAAAATGATTTGTCATTTTAAATCTCCTTTTACATCTGTAATCACAATACGCGCATGCATATCTGGGCAATTTATTACAATCATACATTTCATGATCTTTTAAGCTACGTTTGAATACATACGATTTTCCACAATTATTGCATACATAACTGCCTTTCTTTTTCTTCATTTTCGGTTTTGGCTGTTTCTTAACTTGTCTATTAGGTTTTAGGTTCAATGGATCTTCAACACTTGATTTATCATTCAACATCAATTCTTCATGGAGTGGATCAAATTCAGGATCCAATGAATGATTTGAAATCGCATCCAACGAAGACATGACTATTGTTCTTTCTTGAGGTAAATCCAATATCTCGACTTTTAACTTGATATCTAAAACAACACCGATATTGACTTTAATTGAGTTCTATTTGTACACCATTGTTTAAAACAATTTTAATTTACGCACTTAAGTTCTAATAAATTCAGAAAAATACATGAAAGAAATAACTTATGTTCTATAATAAATACACCTGGTTCATTAAATAAATAAATAAATAAATAAGTATTGAATGATGTCCATTTTAATGCTGGATGTAAGGTATTATTAAAATCCTGTAAGGTAAAAAAGTAAGAAACGATAAAAATCGGTGCAATTTGTGCAAAACAGTATTGTATGTAAGTTATCCATGAAATCTAAAGTTATCCTCCAAATTTGAGATGATTGGGATAATAATTATCAAATTTAGTCTAGAAACTTGAGTGATCAACTCGGACCAACATAGCTTTCATTAAAAATAATTTTTGCTTTCTCATAGAGGTAGCTTTGTGTCGGTAAGAAATCAGTAGTTTTCGTCACAAATGTGCATCTGTCCAGGGTGGTCCCTGGGCCCGAGGACGCTTGCGAAGCAACGCCCGAGGGATCGTTGGAACCCCCCTGGTCGGATGCACATGAGTGGAAAAAACTACTATTCTTAAAAACGTGTCAGAAATATTTTTTACAGTGTGAAGAATGAAAAATTACCATTTTTAGAATAAGGTTGGCTGTGTGTGTGTGTGTGTGTGTGTGTGTGTGTGTGATTGTGTGTGGGTGTGTGTGTGTGTATATGCAATCAGTCATATCTTTGGAACCCAAAGGTCGCTTTTGATGATTCTGGGCTGAAAATTTCTGTTTTCTCATCCTTATGGCGGCTCGAAAAAAACATTTAAGTTTTATACCTTACAAATGTTGTTACAACGATTTTTGATGTCAAAAAAGTGGTTTTTGTTGCTTCTGGGGTGAACAAATTTAAATTTAATGTCCTTAATAGTTATATCTCATAGAGCATTTGTATAGCTTCATTTTCCATTTCGAATCAGTTTCTTAGTCGTTTCTTTTTTATTGAAGAAATACTACAATTGTTTTGAAAAATCAGTTATATCTCGGAAACCCTTTAAGGTATTTGCTGTCGTAACACGCACATTTGAAAGAGCTTGTTATAGTACGAGCCAAGATCTGATCTAAATTACTTGAGCCAGTAATTTTGCAATTTTTTTTTTCACATTTTTGTATGAATATAAAAAAAAATGTTGGAATTAGCTCACAAAAAAACCTTTAATTTCTTTTTCGAAACGTAGAAAAAGTAAACACTACATTGAGTTTGTCAAAACCAGGAACTTCCAGCTGTAAGTCGTGCAGGCCATGTAGATCGTCGCAGTGCAGTAAACGGTTCAACAACTTAGAGAAGCACTTCCTGCGCTAAAAAAATACTGTTTTACACTTTAAAGAGCGCTTGAGCGAAAGAAAAATCTCGATGTATTTCAACGGGATTTGAACCCACGATCCCTCTTGTTTCTTAAAGTAGGCAGCAGCAGCAAGCACGTTATAATCGAAGCTCTTAAAGCATGTGATATTATTGTATTAAACTAGTACGATGATTAATAGTGAAAAATCCAATTGATACATTCGATTACGTAAGATTATTGTGTGATGAATGTAATCCTTTTTTTTTTGCATATCACACTTCCCGCATCAGGTGGTGCACATGATAATAGGCCTTTACACAACGCTTGGACACGTTCGTGTTGATAAATTTCACCGTTTTGTTGTTGCAAACGAGCTCCTCCTCACTCGGCACTATTTGGTAAGCTGGCACGGTTTAGCTCGTCAACGGATTGTACATTTGGTGGTAATCTGGAAATTAAAAATTCCAAGTATTATAGAGTTAAAATTAGAACGAAGACTTGTAAGGTTAATGTATGATGAGTAATGTATAATTTTTGGTTTATAGGAATATTATACATTAGGACATGGTAAATAACAATTGCCAATTAGACACAAGATTTGTTGGTTTATATTAAATTGTATTTTCCTTCCTTACCATTGTTTCGATCATTCGAAACGTAATTTCCAAAACAAATCTTAAAATTATCCTTAAAATTGTAAAAATCACAGGTAATAATATAATAAATACATCGTATATTTCATCCCGGTGCCCGATAGTGATATTTGTCATCAATACAAATTTTCCTGATAATTCATCCAACGTTGCTCTAAATTGTTGACAAGATATGACAAAAGAAAAATAATTTAAATTCGCTACCAAATTCTGCGTTTCCCAAACTCGCGCCGATCAATTGTTGTCGTAGTGAAAATCGCTCTTTCTGCCACTATGCATCCTAGCGAGGTGCTTAACCGTGTCGCTCTTGTGCTTACTGCGATAACTAATTATTTTATTTGATTTAATTTCATTTGAAAATTAATAGATTCATGGAATATATGATAAATAATTTACCTGCAATAATTACAGCAGTACCTCGCTGGCTGAAAGCACTCGATTTTCTTGTGACGATCCAAATTACGGGCGTGTTTGTAGGCCCTTCCGCAAATACATACATGCTTACGGCCGCCCGTTTCCTGAAGGCGCTCGGTTTGGTAAGTGTGGTCGTAGTGCTGTGGTTGGACGTCATCGTAGTAACCTGGAAATATTTGTTCGTTGTGTGGATGTTGTTTCTTTCTATTTTTATTTTTTTTTATCATAGGAGTTGTGGTGCCTGGAAAATGAATCGCGAAGGATGTCATGTATGATTGGTGATTTGCATGATTTGCAGTTTGATCGTACCAAGTGCTGTAAGCCCGTGAAATAAGTACAAATGATGTGGAAAGTAAATTTGTATAATTTCCGGTGTATCAATCGGTTCGGTTGTATTTTGATTTCCATAGTTTTATTTTATTTTATATAAAAAAAGACAAGACATAGTAGTAGTAGTGATGTTTTTTCAAAATGTTCACCGCGATCCTTCATTTCCACCCGTCTAGGTAATCGATGACTTTGCCGAGACGTCGGTTCTTGTGCATTCGTTTCTGGTGCGCTTTAACACTGGACGGTCTTTTGCACCGATATTGACAAAAAGGGCAGCCGAAACGTAACGGTTTTTCGCATTCATAAGTCATGTGACGCTTGAGAGTAACTATATGCGAGTACCTGTTTTTACACTTTGGGCACACGTAAGTTTTACCTTCGGTTTTGATAGACCGTCGCGGCCGGTACGATGGTTGGTCGCCTGCTAGGACGTCACTGTCTTCGCCCAGCCATAGTGGATCTAAAATTTTAAATATGGCAAAAATTAGAACCAACTATCATTAATTTTTTTATGGTTTTAATCCTATTTAGGAGATGTGCGTAATTTTTTTTTAGATATATGTTGATAATAATAAAAAAAAAAAAAAAAAACATGAAAAAGAAATTGTTTTTCTGTTTGCTGTGTCAACATTTTGATCAAGGATACATTATAATACATGAGTTGCATAGGTAGTAAGGTCATGGGGTATTTACAGGAATTACTGTTTTCCTTTACAAGACCTACATAACTAATTTCTATGAAGTATGACAATTTTTTAAATTAATAACATTTTTATAAAATTTTCCGTATTCTTTTACATTGTATGTATTGAGATCTATTTACAATACAATTTTGTTAATTTTATTGCGAGACGTTCTTTCTAGTAAGACTCATGGGAAGTTCCACTTCATCAGAAAGCTCTAGCATCTTAAATCTTTTCTGATTATCTTTAGCCCCTCTAAATAGACTAAGAAATTGTTAATAAAGTAGGGCATTAGGTGGAAAAAGCCAAAAAATTGAAGGGTGATATTATTTTGTTCGTGCTCCTTGTAAAACATGTACTACGCTTTTTTATCCGTGCTATAGTTGTTATCGGTTCACCTGACCCAATAGTTGACTCGTTGATGAATAAATAAAAATCATTTACGCTCACTGTGATACGCCTTAATATCTGAAATGATAAATCTGTAATTAGTTATGTGCATACATAAATATTTGTATGTATATATAGATTTTAAAATAAATAAAAATAATGATACTGATATAATAACAACAAGTAAGAAGGAATGCTCACCGTTATATCAAGTAAAAAACATTCAAGATTTTTTTGTCACGTGGATTTCTGCATTAATAACAAGTGTGGCCATTCTGAATTCCATTTTCGTGTGGTAGATTTGATGAGTTGGTTTTGGATTTGTATTCAGTACTTGTAATGTATAAGTGAGTTTCTGAAGCACATGCCCAAACGACGGCACACACTCGATGTCATATCGTTGCTTACAATTCTTGAACTGTAAATACATATATTATTCCTTGAGCAGTCGTACTTGGCGTTTGTTGATTTGACTATAGTTGACTTTATCCGCCTTCTATGTTTTAATAGTTTGGAAAAAATGCAAGCAAAATATAAGTCTTCTGCATGTAAGATAATATTCTTGTCGTGGATGTTTTAAATTTAATTTCATTTAAAAATTTTAAAGCGTAAAATAAAAATGATCTTTAAAATATTTGAGATTTAAAAAATTGATAATTAAAATAAGTAGATCTCGCAAAAGGGAATCAGAGGTGAATTTTGGAAAGGGGAGAGAGAGTTTATTCCAAGACACAACATACATACAGGTTTCAAAAAAATAAAACGTAGGCATGAGAAATCAAATAATTGATTTATCATTAAAAACTGAAAGAATTTATTTGGTTTATAACATTTACAAAGAAAATTATGTAAATCACAATAAAAAAATTGGAATGCGTGGATAGATTATCACTGCTTTGTACAGTTAAGCAATATTTGTGCATTTTAAGTACAGTATTAAGTTTTGCCATCAATTTCACACTCGTTAATAAATCTGAATTTGAAATTTAGTTCGAATAACGGATTATTTTTCTAAAAGCTTGATATGATATTTATTGCAAGAAATATAGTGATTTCCCGTCTTGATTTTCGACGGGATGCTTTTCTAAAATCAGTCAAGTGTTTTACTAATGAAGAAAACGGACTTCTACAAGATATATTTATACTTCTTGGATGCTTTTCTTTTAACACATAAATATGCTTGGAAATGTTCATATCGAAACAGTACCGTTAAATTTTTCTAAAAGTTACATTGAAATGAAAACGAAAATTTAGAAATCGTTTTCCATGCTATCTTTATTGGGCTGATATCGAGTTGGGTCCCTGACTGAAAAAAAATGCCGAGTTGGGTCCCGCTCATTAAGTCCAGGTCTCGAGTTGGGTCCCGGTCATTAAGCCTGGACTCTCGTACTGATACTTGTCTAGTTAGTTTCTAGTAATGTTTCGTGGAGGGCTTGGTACGTGTGCGGCTAACATTTGGAGTGACTGTGCTACGTAGAGAACTATTATATATATTTACAGATATCACAAATTCAAAGCCTTACAAGAGAAACTTTGCTGATGGCAACCTTTTGGTTTCATCATAAGTCAAAGTACAAATGTAGCAATTTTGATGGACGACTAGAAACGTCGTCAACAGCCTTTCGTTTAAGCACATTACTTAGCAGTGGTCTATTCAAAGTAGCTTCGTCAATTTTCACATGATTATGTTTTGTAGGATGTTGAATCAATGCTTCAGATTTGATCTCAAATTAACTGGTACAGGTCGACACCGAACACTTCCAACGCTGGATATTGTCACTCAAAGTTTTATATAATCTGTACGTAAAAGAATCTAATTTGATTAACGGTTTTCCTTTTGACTGACCGCAGAATTTGATAGTGATCGCCAACTTAGCACACATATGTGGAAATTGTAGTAAGTGTTTACGTCATATGAAAATAGTGTGTGTTGTACGATAGTATATTACTATGTAGCTTTGGAAAAAGTAATTAGGGACCCAACTCGGTACCTGCGTTTAATGAACGGGACCCAGCTCGGCACCAGGATTAAATTTTCTTATCACCCAGAACCCAACTCGACTCCTCCGCTCTATTGCGATTTCGATCGAACACCGCGGCGGTGTTCCGTCGGATCGATCATACAAGCGGTTACACTGGTAACTTTTATTTTCTTGCATCGTACAATATACGTAATACAAAAACATAGTCATGAACTTAATAATGTGTTGTTCAAAAAGTAACAAAAAAAAAAACTGTAAAGCTCGCTGTAAAGTTGATGAAAAATCAAAATAAAAACAAACAACTACCCATAAACACATTTGATCTCTAGCTTGGTAAACAAATGAGCTCCGTTTTGTCGGTGACAACTCCAAATAAAGAAACAAAAAAAAAAAACAAGAAAGAAAATCAGCCTTTATAAAAATTAAGTTCAAACAATTTACAAAAAAAAAAAAAAAAAAAAAAAAAAAAAAATCAGACACGCGACGCCTGCGCCATCTCCCAACGCCTCCCCCTTCACCATCTTATTCTGCCCCAGCACGACCATCGTGGGGCGGCAGAAGGAGGTCCTTCGTGATGTCCGGCTTCCTTTCGATGACCCCCCGCACGTTCTGCGGCATGACCAAGTTGTTCGAGTCCTTGAGATCGACGTAGGCGATCTGCTCGAACGGATGGCGCGTTCTAATGTGCCCGTAGACGTTGTAGGTACGCTTGGTTACATAAGTACAATGAGGGCATCCGAATCTCGGTTCTTGCTTGCAGACGAATTTCAGGTGCTGGACGAGGTTGTCGTACCGGTTGTAGACAGACTTACAGTTCGGACAGGGAAAGGACTTTTCGAAGCCCGGCTTTTCAAGCGTCAGTTGGTGGCGTGACTTGGCTTTGACGGAGCCGCGCTTGCCGGGGCTGTCGAAGTATAGGCCGACCCGAGGGTCGTATAAGTCCAGACTGACCTCGAGGGGCTCCATGTCAGAGAAGTGGAAGAGCTCCCAGTCTGGAAAGATAAAATGGTTACGGGGGTTAGTCGGGTTAATGAGGAGCGTTGTGTAATGTGTTTCTTGACTGCGTCGTGTGTGGAGACAAGGCAAATTAACGGAATGTTCGTCGATTGAAAAATGTGGGTAGAAACTGTTTCGCGTAAGCTCAGTGAGAATATGTTGAAATGTACGTGTGTTATAAATATTATTGTGAAAAATTGATGATATGAAATCTTAAATATTTACTTGGTAGATGCAGTTCAATACGATAAATCATGCATATTGAATCGAAAACAATTAATAAGTACGTGAGTAAAATTGCAGCCTGGTGTTCCTCGCCGAATTCATTTACTCAGATATTGTAGCTATAACATAGTAATAAGCGCATTTTTTTTTCATGTGGAGACAATTTTTATTTCTTGGTGCACTAGCGTAAGGTACATATGTTACGAAATTATTATATTTACATTGATCATTTTTATTTACACCAAGATGTTTAACTATTTTTAACTTGGTCTTGCTAATTGAATACAAAATTTTTCATTCATCGAATTCGTCCAACGATCCAAGATGCGAGTTCTTCTACTACTAATATATTGGTTTTGAAAATTATTTTTTTGACTCGTTATCAGGATACTCAATTGACAGAAGACACACTCAAGAGAAAATTGGCTCTTGATTAAAAAATTTTTTGATTTAGACTTAGCGGCAAAAATTTAGAACGGGAACAAATCCTGTTCTGTGATAACATAGATTTCATAATTTTACTTTTTATCATTAAATATGTTTGGACCATAGCCTACAAATTTTTCCTTGTGTAGTTTTAATAACATTTACTTAAAATTCAAATTTTGTTACAAAATGCTTAAAATTTCTTAATTTATCATTATCACAAAATATATTATTTTTATGTTACAGACAATATTATAATTTTCTTATCTTAAATACAATTCGATCAATTCAAAAATTTGTGTAATTTTATTAAATATATTTAACTTCATTTGACTGTATTTTATTTCATCTGCAAAGAACACATTTCCTATTCTACCAACTGCTTTAGTAGAGATTAAGATACAATTGTTTCACTTGTCAGTCAAGTCAATAGTGTAGTATATATACGGGTATAATTGCATGTGCTTTATCTCGTAACTTATCAATTGTAACTTTAATCATACATTGTTAACAGAGTTTTTAAAGTATTGCCATTATAGCTAATCGCATTTAGGACAATTACAATCATTTCAACTACATTAATTTAAAAACACAACAATTTTAATGTCTCTATCGGTATCAATCATAGTGGAGTAAAATGAGGAAACAGCTTCGGAATTTGGAGTAACAGCGAGGATTTTTGTTATCATCTTTTAGAGTGTATCAGGAATAAGTGGTAAAAATCTTCTCCCTGAAACAGGGTGCTAAGAAAGTTATTAAACAAATTAGGTGCAAAAATATGGTTTTTCGCGAATAACAGGGAAAATTTAAATTTTATGGAAAAACTGCCTGCGCCAATAGAAAGAAGAGGAAATTCAAAGTCAAAAACATGCGTACAATTTTGTATTAGGATCACAAGTGTGGAACGAATTTATTAAAAAAGGGCACGTGTCTGTCACCAAATTACGCGCGTGCTAGTGTCAAAAATGGCTATAACTTTTTACTGGTAAAAGCCAATGTTAAAAATTAAAATTCTTATGAAAAAACAATATGTCAATTACACAATTCAGGTGGAGAAGTGAAGATAATTTTTTTTTTTGCAATCATTATTAATTAATTATATGCCAAAAAAACCACTTTCTTTGATAAGCTTGTTATAAATCTTTCAAATAACGATATTTTTGTTTGTAATTTAAAGATAAATTTCATGAAACGGGATTTTTTGTTCTGCGATAGGTACCGTTAATTGCAAAAATTTTGACAAAATCTGCAACTCTTATTTTCTAGGCCTAATCTCAAACGTCGATAACTTTTCATGAAAAATACTTATTTACATTTAGCAGGTTGTCAATCCATAGCTAGAGACCTGTACTTTACGATGAATGAATTTATTTTATCCAAAAATAAAAATTACAACGTGCATTCAGAAATTGTTCATAAAAAAATCGTGATTGCTCGAAAATATTTAATTTAATAGTTTAATAAAGCTAGTTTTACTGTACAAACAATTTTATTTTTATTCTTATTAGGCAGAGGTTATTCCTGGTATGCATATCTGCATATATGTGCAGTTATAGATTTTTCAAATATTCTTTTAACCATTGATTATAACGATTTTTGGAAATTAACATGAATGAAAATCTTGTAGAATCATTTTGAAATAGCATTATAACGTATAAAAAGTTATTAAAATTTATATTAACAATGCTTACTTACTAATGTGATGATAAATAACTTTTTTTCTTTGTTACAAGAATTACAATTTCGAGATTTACAAATTCAAACATACTACATACTACGTATTTACCGGGATCTCCCAATCTTAAAGTGGCTCATCACCCCTATATAGCACATATTTTGAATATTTTATCATGAATGTTTATTGAAAATTATAAGAAGTGTCATTTAACCTGACAATAATACAGCTGGTGCTAAATATCATGCGATGTTTTTTATAAAATTTTGTTGTTAAATTTTTCAAATACCAAATCTTGAAAAAAAATTCAATAAATTACTTTAATCTTTTTTAATTTACATTCGATTTTGAATTTTTTGGGTTCATTCTCTTTCTTGAACAAATCCATTTGGAGTCGTCACGGAAAAAATTTCAAAAACTTGGATAGGTATCCCAGAAAATTCAATTGTTTACTTATTTTTCGTATTTCTATAGAAACATTTTTCTGTGAAACCTATTCAAGTTTTTGCATTTTTTTCTGTGATGGCTCCCAATGAATTTGTCCAAGAAAGAGAATGAGCCCAGAAAATTAAAAATCAGATGTAAACTGAAAAAGAGTAAAGTAATATATTGAAATTTTTTTTGAGGTTTGGTATCTGAAAAATTGAACAACAAAATTTTATAAAAAACATCGCATGATATTTAGCACTAGCTATATTATTGTCAGGTTGAGTGACACTTCTTATAACTTTTAATTAACATTCATAATACAATATTCAAAATATGTGCTATTTTTGGGGGGGGGGGGGGGGGGCATGAGCCACCTTGAATAAAATATTTTTTTTCCTCTGTTATAAGGATTGTTGTAAGATCAAAATTCTAACTTTGCTGGAGTCTTCCAATTTTACGTAAATATGATTGCTTGTGAACGCAGCCTTACGTCAAGCACAGTATACTCACTCTCGACACAGATTTTGGAGGGCTATCTGTGCACGTTAAACTTATGTTAAACGCGATGAACAGAGTATACAAACTTTATAACAGACTTTTTGCTACACCCGACTCAGAAATTGTAAGGGCAAAGTATCGCGTAAAATGCTATCTGGACTTATCGAAAGAAGACACAGAGAGCGAAGATTGTATATAAATTATATACAAATTTTTTTAAAGTCATCGTCATGATTTCCGGTGTTAAACTGCCACTATTGCCACCTACCCTAGACGCACTTGCGGTAGAGGATGCGGAAGATTAAGTAGATTCTTATGAATAGAGTGACTGTATTTCATAGTATTCAAATTTGTTTGTATTTCAATAATTTGATGTATTTTTTAATTGCAGAATAATGTATTCAATCAATCATCACAAAAACCCAATAATAGCCCATTTAAGACAATTTCATAATGGCACGCTTCGCCATTTTTGATGCGCCATTTTTAATTTTTTACACTATATTCATGATCAGCAACCTCAACAATCCCCATCTTTTACTTTTCACAGTTAATTCTTTAAAACTTTCAACAAAATATCCATAACATTATATAAGTTTAACCATTCCACCATTTTGGATGCGTCATTTTGATTTTCTGACGTCATATTTATGATCAGCGACCTCAACAACCCCCTGTCAGCTATTGTACTATTTCTTATGTAATTTTGTTTCAGTTTTTTATTACAGCAACAATAACAAAAATGCACCCTATTTTGATGCAGAGAATTTTATATTTATAGCATTTATAACCATTTAAAAAGGGTTTGAGGATGATCCAAGCTGTTACTCTGAATTTCGAAGTTAAGGGGCTTTTTTTACTCATTTTACTCCATTATTAGATATTATTTAACCTTTTTATGCATAAAACTGCTGTAGCATGCATCTACAATCATACAGGCCTAAGCGTATTTCACAAGCTTTATTGATAATTCTATCAATAACCCGATGACATAAGCCAGTTTACGGTAAATTATTTTTCCTACCTCAGGCGTTTTTGACAAAAACTACTATTCTGGGAACAATGTCTGAAACCAGACATATGTTTGTTTTTATATGCTCGTACAGCATGTCAAAGTAATAAAAATGTAAACAAAAATAATCGTTGGTATTCACATATTTTAAAATACTGTTGCAACTACTGTTGTTCGACATAAAATATTGTCTATATTTTGAAACAATTTCTTGGCTCATAAAAAATTAAACAGTAGCGTCGTTGTAAGTCCGTCAGAGCAGAGCCTACTAAGGGCTAAATGTTATTAATACCAAACGAACCCAGCAGAAACTATCTTAACTTCACTCAAAGTGTCTAATTTTTTAAACAAATTATATTTAGATGAACTATCCAAAAATAAGCAACCATACAATTACTTGTAACGTGACTAGCACCATTATTCCATCAAGATTCCTCGAATTGCTGTATTATATGGTAATAACTTTACCAAGTACCGAAGTAATCGTCATCCAATGACAACTATTCTTTAGGCTGTAACAGATTTAACCCTTAAAAATCTAGAGACTAATTATAATTTAAATTAATAAATATTTACAAATACCCTAAAACCATATCCAACCCCACGTTATATCAGTCACATTTTTATGAAGTTTAGGATTCGTAACCAAATTTTTACTCTCGTAATAGAGAACAATTCATAACGAATTCACGTCACGCATACTGCAGAAAACTAATCTTTCCAACATCAATAATAACGATGAGAAATACTGCGTCTCGAATCATAAAAACGAAACTCCGAGGTCAACGCAATAATTTTTTCGATCTCGAAAAAACTTATCCAATGACTATTCACCACGAATGATAACAATAACAATAATTAATAATTACAGTAAATTCAGTCAATAAACTTTTAATCACTTCAAACAGCTGACTGGTTCAGCCTAGGGTTCATAACATCGACGTAGTAGGCCCTCTCGCCAGGGTGCTTTTCTCTGACATGGCGATAAGTGTGAGACGTCTTTTTGCTGCGGAAATCGCAATATGGGCATTTGAATCTTGCTGTTTGGCAGCACCTACAAAACAATAATTTATTTTTAATTTTCCGCAAGAGTCTTTTTAATTGTCAATAAAAAGGAATGAAGAGCTGTTGTATGGGTATAGAAGAGCTGCGTACTCGTAACGTAAATGTCTAGTAAAACAGCCTTTGCGCGCAAAGGCAGCGGGGCATCTCTGGCAGAAGTAGTTCTTCTCTCCCTTTCTCGGCTTGTTCTTCCTTTGACTCGAGGAGTAGTAGTATTCATCTTCGTTGTTGTGCGTGGCCTGCAGGTAGGGATCGTCGTCAACGTCGTCCACGTCTATGTAGTAGTACTCGGGATCTGGAACAAATAGTGGTGTGGTTAGAGGGGGTGGAAGCTAGACTGTGGGAATTCGAACGAGTTATTCGGAAGTTTTGGTTTAGTGATGGGGATGATGATGTTGGTGATTATGATGATGATGATGATGATGGTGATGTTGATGATGATAATGGTGATGATGATGATAATGATGACGATGATCATTAGTCACCTCGGTGTACTCACTTTTTCTCTGCTTGTCGTTTGTACAATATTACTGTAAAAGGGGGAGGCTGAAAAATAGTCAAATTCCTCGTTTATATCTGAAATAGTCTTTATTTGTTCGACGAAATTGTCATGATTAAAACTTATAAAGGAATCTGATTTTCCTTCGATTTCTATATAATATAATACCTTAAATATAATGACATGATGTCTGTTCACTCCATTGGTGGGTTACTTTTTTAGATTTCTCCACGAACCTGCAATCATTGTCTTATGAGTATTGCATGAATCATATTAGCTTTATATGATGCGCTAATCACATATATTGGTTTGAAAAATCGTCACAAGCATTAAAAAAAAATTTAACAACTATCGTTGCATCAGTTGAATGTAATCATTGTGTGAATAACAGATAAACTAATGTAGATGACTACGTTACGAAAAATTTATTTTTGAAATTAAAGTATCGATCGAAAATTTGGACTGACTACTGAATTATTAGTATTATATACATGTATGTATACATATGCAACAAGGTATATGGTATATACTCACTGATCAGGCTGCATTTTACGATGCAGTTTTCAGTCAACTCGTCAATTGTGTTTCGCAAGACAAAAATTAATCCATTGGTCGTTTCGATATGCAGTTGCTGCAGCGTTTCCACGGTCTGCATCTTGTCACATCTATAATCAATTGTCGCGTGCCTTTGTATACTAACGAGTTGAACGTATCTTCGTCATGATCGTAGGTGCCCTGTGAGTAACATGGGTCCAGGTGTCCCATTAATCAGTGATAAAAAAATTATCCACCCGGGCACTTTGGACGAGGGAAGAGTAGCTTACTGACGCAGACGAGCATTCTTGGCTGCTCTGGCCTGCCCGAGTGGAGCTGCGTTAGGGATCCCAACCATTCTAAAAATAAACATTCGAAAGGGTTAGTTGAATCATTGGTTGTGAAGCTTGACGTGACGAGGAGACGGTACAGCAAACAAAAAGAAAGGACGGGTGTAATGGACAGTGCTTCGTGTGGTGTTGATTTTTTACAGATGTTTGGAAAAAATAATTTTTATTGTCACTTTGGAGACATGTGTGGTAGAAGATGATTACAAAAATAGAAGGATTCTCCTTTGGATCCGTTGCTTCGAGATTAAAGCTTTAAATAAGCTTGATTCAAGTATTATTGTCGCTAAAAAGTAGCGTGATATTGTCTTGAAGCTTACAAAGTAACAAAGTATTCAATAGATCTAAGTATCGTATCACTTGAATTATTGTATCAGGCATTAGATAATGGCAATTTTTTAATTCTACTATCCATCAATAGTACAAATTCTTGTTTATGTACAGCTATTTATAAGCGAAGAGTGCAAATGTTTTTCAAACTGTACATGGTAACATTGTTCATAGGACGTGTAAATTGTATTTTCTTGTTCAATAACGCGCCAGTTTTAACAAACAAAGGGTAATGAAAACTTGAGTATATAATTTTATACAAACGCAAAAACATATCGTAAGAAAAAATAATAACATCGCAATACGTATGGCAAGCATATCAAAACGAACAATCAAAAAATCATCAATATTTTTAGAAAGAAAAAACACTCGAAGATATACAACGATAAACGTTAAAGAAAATTGGTTGGAAAACAAAATTGGGGCGACCCCGGCTCCGCGAATCAGTGGTAAAAAATAAAGAAACAACTTTCAAGGAAATTCAACGACGATTAGGGCCCGCGGGGGACGACCTTTCTGCAAACATCGTTGCAATTGTTCGGCCAACTTTTTTTTTTCCCCCTTCCATCGATCACCAAGCGACCTGTGCCAACAAAATCAACATTTCCCAATCGCACGTTTCGCCTCCCACCGAAGCGCGACGCCCCCCCCCCCCCCCCCCCCCCCCCCCGCGCCGCGCCCGGCCCCCGCCCGCGCGCCCGCCGCCCCCGCGCGGGGCGCGGCCGGGAATCGCAGAACGGGCACTGGAAGCAGGGCTGGGCCGGGGCCTTCTTGCGGCACGCGAGCTTCTGCTGCTTCTTCTTCTTCTTCTTCTGCAGGCTGTGGGCCCGCTCGAGGAGCTTCCGGGCGTGGTGGACGATCTTGACGGAGGAGGCGTCCGGGGACGAGTAGGTGTCGTCGAAGTAGAGCCGGTTCGGGATCACGCGCCTCTTGCCGCCCCGGCGCTCCTCGAACATCTTCAGCTGCTCGAGGCTGCAGGCCTTGCCCGGCTTCTGGGCGCCGCCGGCCGGGGTGCCGCTGGCTGTGGGCGCGAGCGCGTTCGACGGGGTGTTCTCGACCTCGGGGTCGTACGAGGCTTCCGGGATCGGCGGCTCCTCCTTGATCGGAGCGTGCGTCGAGGTGGCGAGGCTTCCTGAAAGCGCAAAATCGGGCCGTTAGTTTTGGAGATCGCAAGAGCGCGGCGAGAGGAGTGCGTTAGAGAGAAAAAAAGCAGAAAAACTTGGAGAGTTTTATCGACGTTGGTCGGGATGCGTCGCGAGGGTGACGGTCGGCACGCTTCGGGGTTGAGGAATGTATGTACGAGTGACGAGGGTTTTTCGGTCGTGGAAAAAAAATCTTTATTTTTACAAAACGGTTCAAGGTGATTTTATACAGTGTAGGTACAAAAAAAGTACAAATATTATTCACACGCATGTTATATATATGAGACGATCGTGATGTGTGATAATTTTTTCGCAGATTTCTTTTTTTTTTTTTTTTTCTTTAATACAACATGGTTTTAGTTTTAACGCTGCTTTCTGTCGTCATTATTATTTTTTCTCTCTTCTATTTAGCTCGGTGAGCGGAATAACGGCGCAACGCAGAATCGGAAGAAGAAAAACAAACCTTTCGCGTCAACATTCTGGAATACGACGTTTTTCGGATAAAACTTCAAGATGGTGCGTTCTTCCGCTCGTCGAACGATTTACCGTTGAGCATGCTGTTAAAAACTTCAACGCGCCAATCAAACGTCATATCATATGGCAAAATACAGCTCTGATGTTTTATATTTTTTTTTATTCGAGTCACATTTCTGATGGTTCGGAAGTAGCGTTGGAGCAGGGAATAAATAAATTAAAAAAAACTTAAAAATGCGCGCAATGGACACCACTCCGGACTCGGTCCGCCCCGCGTGCGCGAACCAGGATCTGCGCCTGGAAAATATCGGATGCGTATTTTTTTTCCCCTTTCTTTTCCCCACGAACGCGAAAAACGACGGAGAG
>JAPYYV010010108.1:0-22500 GCA_030522625.1 Copidosoma aretas
TCTGAAGATTACGTTAAAAAAAGAAAATCGAAAATCGGTTTATAATTGAGGGTTGTAGGTGGTTTTGAACGTTTTTTTTTCGTTTGGCCCCACTGTGCGACGGTGCACGAGAGGCGGAGAAAGGAAGAGAGAGAGAACGCGTGCGCAGTACTTATAGGTATAGCGCAGGACTGAAGCAGCAAAAGTGGGATTCGCCGTATAAATATGTATATCATCACAAAGCAAACTACGCGTATGTTCAGAGAGCAATATGTGTGTGTATGTGACCCAAGACAAATATTTATATCGGTCTTACAGCAGTGCTCTCGACTGCGGCACCCGACTATACGCTAAGGTATAATATATAGACATACTTTAGCGTATGGTCGGGTGCCGCAGTCGAGAGCACTGTCTTACAGTCACATTAATAAATGTGTGTATGTGTATGCGTGCGCGCGTGCAGTGCAGCGTGCAGTGCGACAGCAGTCGGTCGACGGCAGTTTACGATTCGTTGACGTTCTCGGAGACTCGATGTTAGTGCCCATAGTGCTTCGTATAGGTATTATGGCTTCATTTGTGAACGTGTTCTCGTTGCTCGTAAATGTGTAATAAATACGACAAAAGCTTGCAATGTTTATTGATGTAAAAACACTTTATGCTGAACCTAGACCTTTCCGCTTCGGGAGTGAAAATTTTCGAGCGTTATGAGGCTCGTTTTGCGTTACGCTGTACATAGGTATACTACAAGGCTGATTTATATGAACAGAGTCACGTGTATATCTATACACAAGCCAGAGATAGAGAGAGCTCGGTCGTCGGTGTACACTATAGATAGCTGCCTTCAGCCGTGCTCTGCATGATATACACTGCATGTATGTAGCTATAGACGTACGTGCATATGAACAGTGGCACGTGTATATCCATATAGGCTGGAGAAAGAGATCTGTCTTCGGTGTACGCTGTATATATCTATACCGACAGCCTGGCTGGTATCCACTGTACATAGCTATACAGCCAGGTGACGGCTCTCTGGGTAAGACACTTGCTCACAGATCTGAATGGCTGGGGCTCAAATCTAACTTTATGCGTGAATTTTTTATTGATGATGAATTTTTTCATTAATGAAAGATTTTCTCGGGGTGGGATTCGAGCCTCTTCAATAACCCTACCGTTCCTACCCCACCGTTGAATAAAAATACCGTAAATAACACCGCTCACGAGTATAACTACCGTATGTCAGTATACACGTATGAGCACGTCCATAAACAACGAGCCAGCGAGAGCGCGCACGGCGTTTTTCACAAAAGATACGCTATTTTCCTGTCGCTGTCAAGCTCACAGTAAGGATCTAAAAAATAATTAAAACCAGCGAATCGATAGATTTTTTCTTCCTGTTTCCAAGAGTGGGATTATTTTTTCTCTAAAGTACTAATTTCTATGTTAGAACTGCACTTAAATGTATACAACAATGTTTTCCCATGAAGAGCCTGTCTAATCGCAAAATAATGATTACCAATCGAAAGATCAGGTTAAAATCTATCGATTATGACTTATTTGAAGTTGGGGAAATAAATATTAGGCTTCTAACGATGAGAAAAACTGAACCATGTCGGCGCGCAAAACATGTAATGGATGGGCGTGGCGCCGCCGCCGCGTGGCATGCTAAAGCGATCTCTCGCTTCGGTGCGCCTTAATAAGTTTTAAAAATGTTTAAAAAAAGTATTAAAATCATTCAAATTGATAGATTTTTATCTGATCTTTTGATTGGTTGCTTTTATTTTGCGATCGGACACGTAGTTTCCAGCTAAAAATACGATTAACCAATGAAATCTCAAATTAAATACAAAAATATGTACAATTTAAAAAGAAAAAATAATACATGCATTTAATATAATTATTTCATAAATTATAAAACTAAATATAATTTTTAATACTTGATATGTTCATGATACATCATCTAGAAACAAAATGAATTATGTACAATAAGGCAGTTGGTTGAAAAATCGCTTGTATGATATTATGCACTTGGTTGAGTAACTACTTCTCTGTTTATTCTTTATTCTCTTTTTTAAAGTTTCACGTGTTATAACGCTTGAATCATTCTTTCGTCGCAATAACCTTTTGTCATGTTTTTTATCAGATGGAAGTGCGTCGGGTGGATGCAGCCGCATGGTTTCTAAAGCAGGAAAATGTCGAAGTACTAATTGTTTAGTCGTCTTAATAAATGCTACACAATGGTAAGATAAAGTTCCAGCCATCCTTTCTGCTGCTCGCGTTCTCGCACCAAGTTTTTCTTGATTTTTTAAGGAGTCTTTTTTAGAGTAATAAAACAAAATATATTTTTAAAATAACTTTGAGCCCAATCATATAAATCTTGTAGTGTGAGGATATGATTAGTTGAAACATTCCTTAAACTCTCCTCTGTTCTATTAGACATTACAAAGAATGGTGTACCTACGAAAAATAGATACAACAATTGAGTATCGCTAGTAACAAGCTTGTGATTCATAACACTAAAATAGAAGTACTCAGAAGGTCACGCATTATGGCATTTTAAACTTACGAATTTCCTGTAGAGGTACATACTACATGAATTTACTCATGAGTATTCTGAATTAGGTGTCAATAAAAACTGATGAATTATATAAATTCGTTCTCGCTTTTGTACTTCTTTAACTTACTGCAGGAATATTAAGTAGTTTGTTTACAACCTGTCAAAAAGAACTAGTAAACACTCATGTATGTCTATGACAAAACAGGTGTGCCACCTGCAATTGCGCGGAATAACGGTGCTTATTTAAACCATGCCTGTTTTGTATATAAATCAACATTATCGTAAAAAGGCTGATTTCATTTTTCTAACTTGCGGATTACGATTTTAATATTTTCACCTCACTTATTCAATGCAAGTATTATTTTTTTTCTTCAAATTATATATATTTTTGTATTAAATTTGAAATTTCAATGGTTAATCATATTTTTAGCTGCAAACTACGTGTCAGATCGCAAAATAAAAGCGACCGATCAAAAGATCAGATAAAAATCTATCGATTCGAACGATTTAAGCACTTTCTTAAAACATTTTTAAAACTTATTTAGGCACGCCGAAGCGAGAGACCGCTTTAGCATGCCACGTGGCGCCGCGCCCGTCCAATACATGTTTTGCGCGCCGAACTGGTTCAGTTTTTTTCATCGTTAGAAGCCTAAAATTTATTTCCCCAACTTTAAATAAGTCATAATTGATAGATTTTAACCTGATCTTTCGATTGGTATTAATTATTTTGCGATTGGGCAAGGTGTTCATGGAAAAAATTGTTGTCAACATTTAAGTGTGGTTCTAACCTACAAATTAGTACTTTAGAAAAAAATAATCCCACCATCGGAAACAGGAGGAAAAAATCTATCGATTTGCAGTTTTTGATTATTTTTTAGATCTTTACTGTGAGCTTGAAAGCGAGAGGAAAATAGCGTATCTTTAGTGAAAAACGCCGTGCGCGCTCTCGCTGGCTCGTTATTTATGGACGTGCTTATATATAAGTTTAAATGCCATGTCTGGCCCTTTGGGCGATAATAAATATAAAAAAAAAGTAGATAGCTAGACACGTATGTGCATATGAACAGTGGCTTTTGTTTGTACTGTAGAAGATGTAAAAGGCCACGTTTTAAAGTTTCTAGGTGAAAATCAATTAAAACATCGCTGCAATGAAAAATTGCAATTGGAAGAGAAAAAAAAAGATTGACAATATTTAGTAAATAAACGGTAGCTTCCCAATCAATTTTTCGATTACTACACTGAAGTCACCAAGCAATTTTGACGCAGTCACGGAATAAAGATAACGTAGCTACTTATTTATTCATTTATTTATTTATAAGAACAAACATTATTTAGTATAAGGTTAACTTATTGCCCAGTTGATAGTTCAAGTAGTAATATAAGAAATGTATTAATCTTGTAGGGCACAAACAAATAAATTTGAACTAGTGTTAAAAGGTCAAATTCATTTTTATCATTACAACACAGCGTTTCACCAATCTCGTTGGCGTCTTCAGGTGTATATTTAATGCACCATTATAAATTATACACCTGAAGAGGCCAACGAGATTGGTAAAACGTTGTGTTGTAATAATAAGAATGAATTTGACCTTTTAACACCAGTTCAAATTTATTTGTTTGTGCCCTGCAAGATTAATGCGTTTCTAATATTGAAAAGAATTTTTTTTTTAATACACATATGCGCACAAACATAGATGCTTAAAGTGATTTCATAAAAATTTGCTGAAAATTTGAACTCATATAGTCAATATATTGAATGATTTAACTGACTGATCAAATAATTTTTACTAATTGACAACTGATAAGGACTGTTTTTGTTATTTAAGGTTATTATTGATACATATGTATATGTACATAATATTTACGCAATCATTATTATTACAGAAACTGTTATGTTCCTTTTTTTTTTGGTTATTTTTTAACATTTTAGAATTAATTATGGATACAAGTTTATAGTAAGATATAATTTTAAATTTCTTACTTTATATTTGCAAATGTAAATTTTTTATTTAATTATTTTTCCATTTCTTATATAGATTTTTATACACTTCTACATTTTTTTTCTTGTTTTGTAACTATTAAAAACGTATATCCCTTCAAATCATTACTAATTTTGTTTTTAATGGAGAATTATACGTCATTGATTAAACACACAATATAATTTAAAAATTTCTTTTCACGTGGACACAATATTATAATTTATAACGTGTAACATATCATTGAACTTTTAATCTTAACCCTGCAGTGCCCTATTTACCTACATAAATGTCTTATACATTCACGTAAATCATCTTTCTCCTGCCTATCATTCCATTATCTTCTAATCCTATATTTTTGACTGACTGACATTAAATTATTTTCTTTTACTTCTTGCATAGCAATATGTGCTTTATATTTTATCTTTCTTTCATTGAAAAGCCTACAGTCCATCACTTGAATACTTTAAAACTCACTTGTATGTTTTTCTTTTCGCTTTATTTTTCTCTTTCTGTTTTTTTTTTTTTTTTTACATTTTACAAATGATAGACTTGTCAATTACCATATAGTTTTTCTGCATTTTATGATTGACAAAAGTCTTTCTTTCTTTTGTTAAATTATCTTTGATTCTCTCAAGTGTATTTTTCTTTGCTGCTATTTTTATAAATCCTACGTTTTCCCATCCTCATCTATTTCATAAACTTTAAGTTCTTGGTGTATCTTGTATGATTTTTATTGATTAAGTCCGTTTATTCTTCGATTAGGTATAAATGAGGCTATCAACTCTTGATCATTTTTATTATGTGCAAAAAGAATATATCTTCCATTTTTCTTATGCATATTCCTAGGCTAACTATTGCTTCCTCTATTTCTAATATATATATATCCTGGTGTATTTGCATTTAAATCCAACATGATATTTGTAAATATGAATCTATTTTTTCCCTTTACCTTTCCTTTTTCATTCCCAAATCCATGCCTACCTTTCCTGCCTCTAGTTTTCATGTATATCCTTGTGTCTTTGTATTTAAACTCAACTACATATTTTGAATCTACCTTTCTTTTTCTGCTTCATAGGCAAGTCTCCACTATGTATGTGCAATATAATTTTATAATATAGTCTATGAAAAATAATATGTGATTTCAACTTTATACTTTAGCTCTTTTGCTTAAGCCAAAAACTGCTTTGACTGCCCATTGCACCCTACCTGTTGTTTTTTCTATGTGCCACGAACATTTTTTCTAAAGAAGTATAATAATGGGTCCATGTTCTCTATTAAAACTTCCAATACTTTTAATTCAAATTGAAACAGTTCTTTTTCTATCCTTCTTTATTACTAATAATTGAGATTTTTCGAACAAATATAGTCAATAGATTAATTAACTTTACTGATTTATCAAATATTTTCTACCAATTAAAAACAGACAATGACTTTTTTTGTTATTCATGGTTAATATTGATACATATGTATATGTATATTAGGATTGTCTTTATGTTGAGAATTGTTAAATTTTATTCCATAATAGTCCTAAATCGTTTCTAAATAAGTAAAATTCCTGCAAAATTTAGCTCTTACTATTAATATTAACCCGTTCCTCACGACGGCCAAAGTTTTAAATGGAAAATTACATGGGAAAAGTTCTTTTGTTTCATAAAGTTTTTTTTAATCCTTGGCCTATTAACTAAATTTGATAGCACATAGATATTCTTGTAGGAAATTCGACGTTCTTTAAAAAAGGTCTTTTATGATTTTTCGCTAAGTGCACTCGTTTTGTGGTTATTGGAGGTCAAAGTTTAATCTAACGTTTTGTATGGTGTCATTTACGACTTTTTCATAATTTTTCCCGTAATTTTCTCTTTTTTAAAAGTTCTAATCACCATTTACTTTAAATACTCATAGAACAACTATAGAAGCTATAAAGAACATACTCAAAACTCTGTACCGCCCCCTTGCAAGAACTTAGAATTTTTTGAGTCTTATATATTTACCCCCCCCCCCGCAGTTTTACTATAGCCGAAAATGGGCAAAGTCACCCGAAATACACTCTCTCCCCGAACTCTGCCGAAAACAGACGAATTATTCCGATTACAAACGAACCCTTTCATCGAAGCCCTCCAACATCGTCGAACATGGCCGAAAATAACTGATCGCAGTCAAAGCCGCTTCCTCACAGCCTCTCGTGATGAAACAGATAACAGGAGACCCTTACGCTCAAGCTCAATACGAAATAAAAATAAAATCTCACTCAAGTACCTTTAACCAAATAACCAAAAAGACT
The DNA here is from genome assembly GCA_030522625.1 of Copidosoma aretas. NCBI lineage: Eukaryota > Metazoa > Arthropoda > Insecta > Hymenoptera > Encyrtidae > Copidosoma > Copidosoma aretas. The sequence continues at coordinate 6,791 of JAPYYV010010108.1, forward strand.
AGCCTACTTAGACTGTATATTAGTGGATCCTTTATTTACTAATTGAGAGTGTAAGCAGGAGAAGTTACGTTTGAAGATTGAATATTGGGTTGCGAAATAACGTACGTGGGATAATAATTCCTTAATACATAAATCGGGCAGAGCAACTGATTCAAAGAACATGATGAAAAAAAAAAACCATTATTGCACTTTAGTCTAGTAAACTCTATCTTAGCAGTCATAGGCTGAGATCTCCCAATCTAATACCGGGTTCTTTTTATACAAAATATGATAAGCAATATATTTTATTGTATTATACTTACTGTAAAGGTGTATTATACTTTCGATCATGATGTACAAAGACAAGGTTTGCTGGATAGCACATGCTTTTGACAACGGATAAAACTAATTAGATTGTAGGGCAAGTTAGCTCCATATTTGCCTGACAGAAAACATGTGTTTTAATACAATGTTTCACTACTACGTCTAAAAATAACCAATTTTGTTCTACTGTGGCAGAAAATAATAAACCTGACCAACAGTAACACCGCTGATAAAACAGATAATAGATAGGGGTGCCCGTAGATTTCAGCTCAATATTTAATTCACATATTTTAAACCCACGCTCCTAAAACTAAATCACCAAATTAACTCGCCCGATTATAATGTTTATTAATAAATAATTTATCGACTAGTTCAAAATAATTTCAAATCAAAGAAAAAATATGGATCTATAGCTACTTTAGCAAAATAACGTAATATAATTGAACATAATAGCAGAAAGTAAAACAAATAATTAAAGTCAAAACTATTTATCATACAGTATCAAAAAATTGTTTTCATCTTCAAAACAAATTATCTACACAGAAAATCATTATTTTAGGTCATTAAAATTGCAAAAAAAATTTAAAAAATAAGCAGACCATAAGAGGATATGTAATCGTTTCATACAGCACAGCGGTCTTTTTATCTGCAGATAACGGTGTTTCAGATTATTGCATACAGAAAATTACCAGTAGATAGCGCTAGTAGGGCTTGTCCGTGACCCTATTAAGCACCATAGAGTAAGGTTATTCTTAGCATAAAGAAAGCCATAGAAGCTTTGAAACTTGCAAGAGCAGTATTTTGCGTGTACATATTTGAATGCGTCAGCAGAAAAACTTGTCTGAGCGCTAATTCCAGAATTTTCTCCAGCTCTATAATGATACATATAAAATCTATCTCCCCAAGATCCAAATAATACTTTTGGTTTCAATGTATAAGATAATTTTTGGTGTATGATTATGAATATCATTATTCTGTTTATTATTATTATTTGCTCCATAATCAATTTTCGTAGAACTATTATCATCGTTATTTATATTTAGTCAATAATTACTTAAATTATACGTGCATTGATATTATAGTCACGGCGATTAGAGTCCATCCATAACAATGTAATGTGAGTCTGTCTTTAATAATATAAATGTAAAGTTCTTAATTGGAGTCAGCCCTTAAGGACGCTTATGCCGAAATCACTTTATTTATGATTGTCTTCAAATTTTAAAGATAAGTTGTTTAGGTATCAGTATATGTTATATTTTAATGTCAGTAATCTCAGCCGTACCGTTTTGAAGGTATAAAGCTTCAAAGTTGGCTCTTTTAACACGTGAATCCAACCCCTGGGTTCCCAACAAGTGAGGTTTTAATCGATGAAATAAAACGGTATCTACAATCATTTTAAAAAACGAGTACAATATGCAAAATTTAACTATGATTTATCTCCTAAAAGATTAGATACATGGCCCGTGCCGTTTTAAAGATATCTCGATATAAAAAAAGTTTGCCTTACTTTTAGTATATCTATATAGTTTTGAAGTTTTACTCAACTTTTCGCATTAGGCTAAAATTTTTCATTTTTTTTGTAAGATTTCTGATGTTCAGGTTATTTAGGTTATTAAAGTGTCAACTAACGATGATTAACAACCATTATTTGAATTATCAATGATTATCTGCTATACTGAATAAGTTTAGTACCACTGAGTGGTATGAACGTCTTTAACATGGTTGGGGTTATGTGTTCCCGATCAGAGTCCGCTCTTAACATGGTAAGAATAAATTATTTTTCCCTATTTTTATAGGGCCCTTTTAAGCTCAAGAAAAAACGCTGAAACGCTCAATAGTTTAATAAATTTTAGCTTTTCATCGTCTAATTTAAGAGAAGCTGATGATATTATATGGGCATATACATATAACTACATGCATAGTCTTAGGTTAAGTTAACCATTGTGAGGCTGAAACTTCTGCAGATTTAAGCGCCTCATTGCAGCCTTAAGTAGGCAGTTAGCCAGCAAAGCTGGGCCCAAGTTTTGTCCTATCAATGCTTTTTATTCCTCGACAAGTTGTTTCTGATGTACCATAGTGCTTCCTGCACAACTTTGCATTGAAATATTTTTAAAGTGTCTTTCTTCATAAATGTATCTCTGCAACTTGATGAACTTTACAATTTTTTATTTTTAATTGATTCTACTTTTTACAACTGACTCCCCAAAAAGGGGTCTATGTAATAAATCGTAACGATGGACATTAGAAAATTTTATCGACGACAAAGGTAATCTGAAGATCCAGACGACCCGGACTAACATCTCTAAAACTTCTGCTGGCTTATTAGACTAAAAATTTTTATTCGCTCTATTCGGTCGTTCCACTCTTCTTGATCTTTCTAGTCCTTAATTAGAAATTTTTTTATTTATTAATGCATTTGAAAATAAATCGCGTTGTCATGTTAATTAAAAATCTATGTACTGAAGAAGGATTATGTGACTGAACAAGACTTAAAATAATGGGTGATCGGCGTAAACGTGACTACAGATGCCTCACGTTTACCAACCGTACGTCTCGAGCTCTATTCTTGGTCATGAAGGTGATGCAGAAGCTGGCAGAGATCAATACCGAGTCATATCCACTCGTAGATGAAATACTGCGCCGAGATCATCTTATCCAGGACTTAGCCTCAGCAGGCATGGGCTGGCCAAGTGAGCAACCAACGACACTCTGCTCCTGCAGAGATTGTCATCAGTTCTAGTAATCGAGGTTGAGTTAAAACTTGACGAGGATCTCTGGCTCAACGATCTGGACTGGGACACATCACTGCCCAATGCATTGAACCAACGCTGGACATTTTTTTGAGATGAGCTGACTGACGTTCGCTCATTCGAATACCTCGCTGGCTAGGAGGAAAAGAGGACATGTAGCATTTGCATGGCTTCGCTGACGCTTCAAAGTGAGCGTACGCTGCAGCGATTTATGCAGTGATGCTTGGTCAGGCAGCGAGCCTACTTCTTGCCGAGACCAAGTTGGCTCCAACCAAGGTACAGACGCTCCTAGGACTCGAACTGTGTCGGTGCACCCTTCTGGTTCGACTGGTAAATAATCTGCTGGAAAATTAAGCCATAAAATTAACCAGTATCTACTGCTGGACCGATTACAAGGTTGTTCTGGAGTAGCTAGAAATTCATCTATCTCGTTGGCTAACTTTCGTGGCCAACAGAACGAGTGAAATTCTCAGCGAGCTCCTTACAGTGACGTGCCGTTATGTCAGATGAGCTAAAAACCCTGCAGATGGGGCAACGCACTGGTTCACGCCAGTCTCTCTAACGAAGCACGAGTTGTGGTGCCAAGGATCCAGCTAGCTAATACGAGAGGAGTCTACTTGGCCATCGCTATCGACGTCAGAGCCAATAGACCCAGACCAGCTTCAGGCCTTTGCCACTCAAGGCCAGATCGGAAGGCGATAGCAGACCTTACAACCTAAATGCTTGCCCACGCTGCAGAGGTTTTAAGCTTTCTCCAGGATCATCAGGATTATGTCCTACGTATGCCGCTGGCGCATACGTGCTACCCACCAAAACATTGATCGTTCAAGAATTCCACTACTCGCAATGGATCATCGAATGGCTAACGTTTATTTTTGCAGAGCCAATAAGGCACAGCACTTTCATGCCAAGAAACTGTGTCCAACCACTGGCGAGCTTGTTGCCAAATGTATCCCTTCACGTTGACTCAGCTCTTACCTGGATAGACAAGGCCTAACTTGAGTCGGGGGACGACTTGATCGTTCTTCATAAGTTTACGACGAGAGACACCCCATCATATTACCAGGCGGCTGTCAGTTTATAGGACATCTCGTAGAAGAGACGCATGAACAGACCATGCACGACGGAGTGCAATTGATGCTGTCGCACCTCCGTTACGCAGTGTGACCAAACGGACTTTTTTGTGACTAGATAAAATTGCAGCGGCTGTAGTGGACCGATTGTGGTGATTTTTTTGGAACTTGTAGGTAAAACCCCACAAATTTGAGGAAAAGTGGTCCGGAGTAAAACGAAAAGTTCAAAGGGGGGAAAAGAATTTCTTGATGCACCCTTTTTAATGGTGTTCTAAGAATATCATTCTCCTTCAAGCAAACACAGCATTATTTTCTTCTAAAAATACTGGTTTTATTTGTTTTCTAGTCGCTGAGTCTAAATATGACATAAGAATTCAGAAATTCAAAATGGTGGATCCAATATGGCAGCCAAGAAAAGAAAAATAACGAAATCGCATGAAAATCTATGTTTGGGGTTTTTAATGGACGCTGAGCACGAATCTGATGTCAAAAATTAAAAATTAAAATGGCGGACTGAATATGGTAAGCTAAGATGTATGTTTTTCTTTAAATTGCTGAAATAAGGGTTTTCGAGGTCACTGAATTTGAATTTAGTGTCAGTTAATCACCCATGGAGGGGTTTTTAAGGTCGTCGATGATAAGTATTATATGAGATGGATAAAACTTTGAATGAAGAATTAGAATAGATGTCTAACAAAATTGGAAGCATTTTTTTTTCTTAACTTTTGTGCGTTAAGGATTTCAAGCTAGCTAAATCTGAATTGATTTAGAGATCAGGTCATTTAGACTTATTATATATATTATAAAAAAAATACTGTAAAATATCAAGCATACAATTATAGCACATACAACATGTATGCAAGAAAATAATATCCTGTCAAGCGCTTGATGATTAAAAATAACTGAAAACTATCTTATACATTACAAATGTATGATAAAAGTTACTTTTCTAGATGCTATCTTGAAACAGTAATCATTATAAGAACTAATTAATATTGATAAAAGCAATTTAAGATATTTCTTAAATTTATTGTCAATACATTTTATTTTCTTATATCTTTTGACGTTAAAAAATTGATATACTATACAGTAATAATAATACCTTAATAATGTATGTGTGAGTAACCTATTTTTAGTTTCATATCTGACCCATACCTTAGTACGAATTTAAACTTTACAATTTTTAACTTAAAACAATTCTTTAGTAATTACCGTATAACTCTGGCTTTCCGACACCATGGCTTTTACTTGACATTGCTTTAGCTTTTATAGTTTTTCTTGCTGATTGTGACAATCTTAAGTTGTATAGCAAAAAAAAATTCAGCGCTTATGATTTAATGTACATATAATACATTTATATTGTGTAATCGACAAAATTTATACAGCAGTATTACACGCGGTACTTTTAGGAAATCAGAATTATCATGAGTAGTACTGTTTTTTTTTTAGTTGGGATTATAGGTATTCTAATTATTTAAGATATTGTCAAAAAAAATTTCATTTGTTTTATTATACATTATCGTCATGGTTATCGCTATCTTCTACATCATATATCTAACTTTCTCCAAGAGAATCTTCATCACCGTCTTTATCTTTGCCAATGGTATGACTTTGTGTATGATCCCCTACTTGTATCGTCTTTTCTATGAATGCAGTTTTTTTATTCCGATCAGTATTTATTTTCTTTAAAATATTTATACCAATTTCCTAACTATGTACTGTATTTCGAGAAATCTCTCAACGCATTCTGTTGGCCTGTTTTCTCTATTTTTATGTATGCGATTATTGATGTATATAAGGGACATCAGTGGACCACTTTTATAAATCGCTCGATCAAAAGTGTCAGTTAGTCGTACTACTATGCTATTTTGTCGTGAATGATTTATAAAGTTTTTTAGAAAGTTTAGCTGTTGTATGAATTATTAATCAAATTTAGAGTTACCAAAACGTTAATATGATGAAACTTGGTACAACCAAATTTTTTTTTCCGTAACGGTGTTTTAAAAGTAATATTTTTTTTAAAAACTGATTTTGTAAGTCTTCGCATATATTGTCAATTGAATTTTATTGTGAAGAATCTTGTACAATCAGTCTTAAATGTTTTTTTCTCTTCTAACAGTATTCTGATTTCAAGACATGGATCACAGTTTTATTTATCGATCTTTTTGGTGTTCTCCAGTAGGCTTTGCTCCCCCGTGACATGACCCCCCCCCCCCCCCCCCCCCCCCCCGCGCGCCCCCCCCCCCCCCCCGCACCCAGCGCGGCGGCCCCGCCCCCCCCCCCCCCCCCCCCGCCCCCCCCACCCGAAACTAAAAAAGTTTTAAATTAAGTATAAGATTGCTAAATTATCAATTATGTATTGATATAATATACATGGAATATGTATTAGTTCATTCATAATGTGAAGTATTAGTACTTCTTATTTAGTAGTAATAGTACAAGATCATCAATGAACTTGATTCAGTGTATGCATTCCATCTTCAATTTTCCACACACATATAAAAAATCTTGAACGCAACTTAATATACAATTGTAGTGTATAAATTTGTTTTCAATTATTTTTGATCATAAAGAGCTTGACAGAAAATTATTTTCCTGCATATATGTATAATGTGGTATAATTGTATGCTCAATAGTTTGCAGTATTTTTTTATATAAACTGCGGTGCCCTAATATTAATTTTATTTTGTACTTTGTTTCTAGGATAAGTCTAAAGGAGCTGATCCCTAAATCGATTCATATTAAGCTAGCTTAAAACACTCAACGCACGAAAGTTCAAAAAAAAGATAATGCTTACAATTTTGTTGGACATCTATTCTAATTCTTCATTCAAAGTTTTATCTATCTCATATAACACTTATTATCGACGACCTTAAAAACCCCTCCATGGGTGATTATTGATAAAATCAATCTGTAATTTCGGTTGCCATATTAAATTAATCAATATTAATATTTAATAACAGAAAAACATACATCTTAGCTTACCATATTCAGTCCGCCATTTTTAATGTTAAATTTTTGTCGCGATTTCATGCGATTACGTTATTTTTCTTTTTCTGGCTGCCATATTGGATCCACCATTTTGAATTTCTAAATTCTTATGTCATATTTAGACTCAGCGACCAGAAAACAAATAAAACCATGATTTTAAGAAGAAAATAATGCTCTGTTTGCTTGAAAGAGAATAATATTCTTAGAACACCATAAAAAAGGGTACATTAAGGGGTTCTTTTCACCCCTTTGAACTTTTCATTTTACTTCGGAGCACTTTTCCTCAAAACTGTGTGGTTTTACCTACAAGTTCCAATAAAAATCACCACAATCGGTTTACTATAGCCACTGCAATTTTATTTAGTCACAAAAAGTCCGTTTGGTCACTCTACGCGCCCCCTTAATATATTCTTTGAATAAAATTAATAAGATTCTGCAAAAAAAAATTGTAAAATATACTTTTAAACCGAGGCAAGAAAAAAAAATTGTTTTTAAGTATATAAAAAGTTTCGAAAACAACATTTAAACATGTTTTCTTTTCTCTCTTCGACTCTTTAGAATATCAGAATCGGTAATGCACAATGGTTATCATGTAAAACTTGATGAAGAACCGGAATTTAAAATTATATTTGTCAATTTCTTATGAATAAAGGGTTTAAAGTCAATTTTTATAAGAATTTCTGGCCATTTTAGACACATTTTTTCATCTTTTATGTTTTCCATGCCCTATGTAGGTTATAAAAGTAATAATATATAGTATTTTATGTATATAATTAACGTAGCTTCAAGATTAACACGTTATTTGGAGAATACTTGAAGTATCGATGGTAAACATCTAATTTTACGCCATTATTGGTCTATTTTATAGTCATTTTTCTCAATCTTGGTGTTCTTTCTGCCCGTTAGGGTTTTTTGAAGAGAGCCAGTACTCTATTTTTTAAACTTAATTTTCCAGTCTTTCTAAATTTAGATTGTTGTAATTATTAGTTAATAATTTAAATTTGGAATTTCCTGTCAAGAATTCATTATAATATGGGCTTGATTTGTAAGATACATTACGCCAAAGGGCACAATTAGTCATAAACATCACTCATAACAATTTTTATAGAAAAAGATCAAATTTATTACTGATATAAAATTGATAGTACTGTAACGTCGGAACCCGTGAGTCGCCAAAATCTTACAATTTCATTTCCTTTCCCTTTTTCCTCGTTTACTTAAATCTGCATCGCCCGGTTTTTCCATCTATCTGACTCACCTGTTGGAACTCTGCTGCTCCGAACGCACCAGCGAAGCTCCAAAGGGAATTAACCGTACGAATTTTCCCCACGCAAGTTGTGGCGCGCAACACTCCTCCGGAAATGTAGCAAGATACTCAAATGATGGCAAGTACCTAACTGATGGCCACTCATACCAAATCCCAATGTATACAACTATAACTATGCATGTGTACCCCTTTAGAAACTACAGCAACTTTACTACAACAAGGCGAACTCACCAGCATTATATACAGTCGCACGACATTTCATTTAGCAACTACTGTATGAAACCAGATTCTCAAATAATTTAGTATTTAATCTCGTTTGATCAAGGTCTGCCCATTAGTGATGAAATCTTTTAAATATGGGTACATCAGATCCTCTGGATTCAGGAAATTTCAATTATTTGGCCGCTTTATTTTTAATGCATATGTTAAACTTACATACAGTTTTCGGCAACTTTCTTTGACAGAATAAAGAAGAGTACAGGCCATTACTAAGTTGTATTCGATGCCAGCTGTAGAAAGAGTATAAGTAGTGATATTAATGGTAATTATATTAGCAGTAAAAGTAGGACCAATGAAAGAAATAATCATGATGAATAACAAAAATGTTTATACAATTATTGAGACATCTAACAGTAATTACGAAAATATTAACAAGAATAAATTATTATTATTGTTAATATTTGTACTAGAAACGGGCATATGCCCTAAACATTTCATACAACAAACTATTGAAAAAACAAATATTTTTTGGAATCGGTGACACGACTTCGACGCCGAGTAGGAGCAAAACGACTAGCCCACTCGGCTGTCGTCAGCCTAAAGGTGCATTTTACGGGACGTAAAAACAGCTTCCAGCTCCTAGCGTCCGCGACATTACCTGTGTGCAAAGTTGATGGCAAAGTAAAAGCCATGACGAAATCAAGTGGATTTACGAGATTAAAAACATTTAAATTATCAAAAGCTTATATTAATACTGAATCGTCTGTGGTTTTTTTGTATAATTCAAAAACACATGTTGTTAAAACTACAATGCTTACGATTCTACTCTCTCTCTCTCTCTCTCTCTCTCTCTCTCTCTCTCCCTCTCTCTCTCTACTAATTCTTCTATAGTGATACTGCGTCAATATGGCCGCACAACACGAACAACTTGATTTTTCAACTGTTTGGACAAGTTTAGTTTCATTTTAGGACGGTTCTGACTCGGCAAGTTTATTTTAAATGAAAGTAGAGCTAAAATCCTGTACAGTGTACATACTTTTATCTGGATCGGCGATGACTGAAGAAGTGACTAATGTTTCGATACTATCAGAATTTTTTCTACATTTTTAGCCTAAGCAGGTCAAGGCAAGTTAGTAATATAAGATTGACGGATATGAAAGCTATCTCTTCCTATTTCCTTGTGTTTTGATTATGACCGAGAAAATTTGCAATCGGCTCTCCATCTGTTAAGGAATCTTTAAAAATTAGAAGGCTCACTATCCTGAACTTTCGAACTTCTTAAAATCTCAAATAATTTTTATTTACAACCGTCTCATTTTTGACTAATACCTATAACCTATACATACATTTTAATTATAAGCAGTAACCTTATTTCTTTCAGATTTTTGTGCTCTATTTTTCGTCTTTTCCACACTATTTTTGTCACGTGCATTTTATATGGTGTGCGCAAGTGAGGTATCCCTTTAATTTAAATTTTTGCATTATTAATTTTTGTTTTGATGTTACTTACAAATAGTGTACTACTCATCAAAATACCGTATAAAAAATAAAAAAATTTTGGACGTTACAACCAAGATCAACAGATTATCAACCGAACGCTAAGTGTACTTGACCACCGTGTGATCGGAACCACGCAATATTACTAAAATCCTTGCATACACCTCACTTTCTCTACATAGTGGCGCTTGCAGCTATTACTTAATTTGAAAATTAATTTTAAATGCTAAATATTAATGAAATAACATTTCTGTGCCATGTTTTTTCATAATATAGCATAGACATTGAAACTAACACTTCTCGTAGAAAAAAGTTTAAAGAAGTAAGTTCAAAAATGGGCATCGGTGTATTTATCAGGACATGAATAAAGTCACGGCTATACTACAGGAACTGAAATTCTCAGCCGGTCGGGATGAAACGCTGTAAATTATTTAAATAGGCACATTAATTTTCAGCATTTCCAACACCGATATTAAAAGGTGTTTCTGCATGGGATTTTTAATGTAGTCCTCAATACTGCAAAAACTTTTAGGTTTAGGTGTATACAGTATACTTCTCGTCATTGAAGAAAACCGGCAGCCACAATAATACATATAAAGCGTTTCATGTCAACCACAATGTCAACTCACACACCCACGGAAGCTCAGAAACACCTACTATTCAGTCAACGATTACGATCATCTAAAGTACTAAACAAGAATGTTCAAAATGTAGGATCGACAAATGTTTTGCTCAGCTTTTCGATGAGATCATCACAATTGCAAAAAAAAATATAAACTTTATAGAATGGAAAACAAAGAAAAAGGTTTCATCGAAAATCCATTTTGTTTTTTATAGTTTTAAGCGGAAAATCTGGTAGTTCTAAGGTTGCTCATCACCCCTGTATATCACATACATTAAATATTTCATTATAAATGTTTATCAAAAGTTATAAAAAGTGTAACTTAAACTGACTATAATATAGCCAGTGCTAAATAGCAAGCGATTTTCGCATAAATTTTTATCAAATTATTCAGATACCGAAGCTTAAAAAAATTTAATAAATAACTTAAATCTATTTCAATTAGCATCTGCTTTTTAATTTTTTGGGCTCATTTTCTTCTTTTAACTAATCTGTTAGGAGTCATCCCGGAAAAAATTGCCAAAACTTTGATGAGTTTCCCAGAAAATCAAGTTGTATATATAGTCATACGAAAAATAAGTGAACAACTGATTTTTCTAGGAAACTTACCCAATTTTTTGCCATTTTCTCCGTGATGACTTCCAATAAATTTGTTCAAGGAAAAGAATGAGCCTAAAAAATTAAAAATCAGATACAGATTAAACAAAACTAAAGTTATTTATTTAATTTTTTTTTTTCAAGTTTAGTATCTGAACAATTTAATAAAATTGTGTTAAAAAAGTCACATGATATTTAGCACTAGCTGTATTATTATCAGGATAAATTATACTTCTCAAAACTCATAATAAACGTTCATAATAAAATACACAAAATATGTGCTATCGTAATGTTCACATGTTTTTCAAATATTAAACTCTAAAACATGTGTTTTTATAGCAGACGTTCAAAAGAGCCGCTATTACAATGCGTCTGCTACTAACAATATCATTCTTATTCACTCTGTGCACAACACGGCGAAAATTGGAACTTCGATACCCAATCCCCATTTAAAATACGTATATTTGCCCGACACTATCGCCAAATCCAGTGTTTGGCGCTTGTGTCGGGCGAGTACACGTATTTTAAATGGGGATTGGGTACCGAAGTTCCAATTTTCGCCGTTTGTGCACAGAGTGAATAGCTACTTTCGGCTTTCAACGTATGGAGTTTGTTTACATTTTATGTGACAGCTGTTTTTTTAGAACACAGTCATTACAATGTTACAGTCTATTTAGTCTCTCTTCTGCTTCCATCATTTTTGTCCTTTTCTCTTTGTAAAATTTGGGGAAAATTGTTCTCTCCGCGAACGCGTGCAATCAGTTATAGGCGTCAGCAATGAACACGCGCTAATTGGCTCCGTATGTTAGTAGGGAATAAGCGGGAAGGGGAAAGTAGGTGCGCATAGAAAGAAAAAGGGTCACGTTTGACAGTACAGCTATTGCACGCGGTGGTAGCTTCGCAAATAACTAGCCGTGCATCTCATTTTATCTTACCTTTCTCGTGATCAATAGATTTAGTTAAGCTTATCGTTCTTGGGTGTTCGCGAACACGTCCGCGCTCTATATTACCACCATTTTTTCGCATCACATATTTTTATTATCCAGTGTAGTTTCAGATTCATTGTATTCCACGCCCTCGTGATTTATTTTGCGTTCACTCTCACAATTTTCTCAACTGCTCGGCACTGGTGAACAGTCACGTTCTAATTCCTATGAAACAAAATTTAAGAGAAAATTCATTGTAACGCGAGTGTTTTTTTTATTTCCATTTTCAGTTGGAGAAAGAATACCAGGGCGTGTCCCATCAAAAGAATATGAAAGCTGGCTGCAGGTTTACGAGAATCCAAGCTCTTGAAAAGGTGACATCTGAGGAGAGGTAGCTCGCACGTTCAAAGCGACATCGCTCCACCGGACGAATTGTCATCCTGCCTACAATAAGTATGTTGAAGCTGGCAGAGAAAAGAAGAGGAGAATACTAAAAAGCGGCAGAAAAAAAGGACAGAAAGAAGGTAAAAAAACAAAAAAAATAATTTAAGTACTTTCTTAAGGAAAAAACGCAACCAACTAATTTGCTAATGATAAGAGGGACCAAGATAGAAAAAAAATAAAAATGTTTAACACACTAACACAGCACAATAACTGAATAAATCCCAAATCACGCACAGCAGTAAATACGTACATATATATATATATATATATATATATATATATACTAGTGGGGCTTCGCCCCTTGCGCGCTCTGCACACCACCCCCATACTTCATTATTTTTATTCTCATGTCTGAATAATAAATAAAACAATTTATGTTTAAATACACATATATAAACATAGAAAACCAAAGCAATCTCATTGACTTAATTGTTGTTTCTTGATAAATTAAAAAATTTTTTTGTTTCTGCCTATTTCTTTATAACCATCCCTCTGTGTTTCCTGTATTAATTTTTCAACAGCGCTCCAAAAATCATTTGAATTTTGTTATCTAATACTTTTCTTAGCTTTCTTACGTTTGTTTAATTTTTTCATATCTTATTATTCTATTCATTAGTTTTGCGTTAGTCTTTAATTCTATTTTTACTTTTTTTTTTTTTAGTATTCTATGAATTTATTTATAATCCATATTTTTTGTTCAATTATTGGGGAATCCGTTTTATCGATTTGCAGTAATTTGTAGCATTATAGATTTTTTTTATTTTTAGTACTTATGCTACTCGTGTAATTACGTCACGCAATCTGTCCTATTTTTTAAAGATATTAATTTCATGTGTATATTCGCCCACTGGCGCGCTCTGCTTGCCGATTCTCCAATTATTTACATTTATAAGATAAATCATTCTAACAATTATATAAATGTATAAAATTCCTTATAATAATCATCAATGCTTCTCTTATTTATCAAAGAAGCTTATAATTGCTTTATTCTTCAATTTAAAAAATGATTATTGAAATATATTTTAATCTTTTTTTACTTATAAATATTCTAATTTTTTTTTTTTAATGCTGTTATGAAAATTTTTCTTTTAAACAATTTTTGATTTAAAAACCAATAGAACATTAAAAAAAAACGATGCTTGGGCTAGGACTTGGGACAGATACGCAGACGTGATTGATTGTGATTTTCGATGACAAATAATCAACCTAATCTTAGCACATATTACAGAGTGCATTTATGTAGAACAAATATGATACCTTTTTTTGGGTTAACTCACCAACTCTTTTTTAATGTTACCATTACTTTAAATACTTATAGAACAACTATGAAAGCTATGATAAACATACTAAAAATAATCAGACTTTTGAATGAACTTCATCACATCTATATTACATTAATATAAGATTATCTATAAACTTATATAAGTACAATAATTCTGTCGATTGAATGCATTTATGCACTTTACATTTTTTTAGCACCATTTATACGTTTTATATAATTACCACCATTCCATTTGAGAAACTTCTATAATTTCTAGTGATTTTATGATTTTTTTCCAGCTGAAGAAACTCCTTACTGTTGAGAATATTTTGATTGCGTACATTTCAATGTTCGGTTATCATAAACAAAATTTTTCTACTGGATGTATTATCAAATTTGTAAATATAATTTGAAAAATTTATTACAGATTTAAAATTAGTGACATTAAAGTGATTAACTATCTTTTACAGGCATTCGTATTTTTTTTCTTTAATACTTATATTCGATGTAATTTTTATTTATAAAATATTGCATTAAAGATGTAAATGGTACAACATTCAACTTAAGACAAATCTCATTTTTCAAAGAACATAGTAAGGAAAAATTATTTAAAGGGGCTGAATGTGAAAAAAGTTTCAAAAGATTGACACATTTAAATAGACATATATTAATTCATAATGAAGGACATGAAAAAAAAAGTTGTAAAAAATGTGGTAAGGGTTTAAAAAGATCAGACGATTTAAGAAGCTTTGGGAGTTTCGCTCAGAGGGGCGAGGAACGTGGAGTCTCCCCTCTCATACACGAGTCTCCGCTACGTGTGTGCAATATAATTTTATCATTTATTCCATGAAAAATAATCTTTGACCTAAACTTTCTACTTTATCTCTTTTGCTGATGCCTAAAACTGCTTCAACTGTCCTCTGTTCCTAATCTGTCGTTTTTTTCGGAAGAGGAAGAGAAAGTCATCCTATGCCCATACCTGTAAAGAACAACCATTGAAATTTCCTTTCCAAATTTCCGTTCTTTTTTTTATTTTACTTTTTTATTTATTTATCTACACATACATACATATTTTTAAGAGGATTGTGAAGATTATCGACTTTATCAACTCCTTTATCTTCTGATCCTTGCTTTTGCCGATCAAGTTGAATCATCCGATCCTTCATTGCATACACGTTCTTCACAGCACACATAGCATCCCAACACAAAGGATGATTTAAATACATCACAGAGCTGTCCTATGAAATTATTCTGATAAAGGGACAACCATTATCATCAAGATTGACAATGCTATTGAAGAAAAAAGAAAATTAGACCGAATATTCATAACATTTTATAATTTATTAATTCAGAACTAACCACTTATCTGGCAAGATTTTTCTTACCCACTCTTTTTTTTCGAACCTATGACACATATCCAACTTGCATCTTTAAATACCTCTTGCAGTGGATGGGTATGCTTCTCATACGGAATAACACCTTAACTCCAGGCAACTCCATGGTAATTTTCCTTAAACCAATTATTCATACAACGTTCATCTATAATCAAATCTATCCACTTACATGATGCTTGGTAGAAGTAGACTATAAGCTGAGTATCCTCTTACTCATAAGTAATTGAGGCGAGCTCCTAGACGACAATGTCCTTCGATAAGCTCAGAAAACCTTAAAAATCAGCGACGTACGTCATAGTCATCTTCTAGTATTGCACTAAAAAGTTCCTCACCCTAGCTTGCTTTAAAACAGTCTGATACTTTTGC
>JAPYYV010010109.1:0-29917 GCA_030522625.1 Copidosoma aretas
CCGAAAACCGTGCACTCGCAAAAACAAAAATCATTCAGCGCTGCAAGGCTTCTCGCCCAATCACAAGATCACGTCGTTCGCCGAGGCAAAGGGCCTCGACGCGATAAACGAGAGGATGCCGCCCCGAAAGGACGCGCCCCCGACGCCGGTTAACGAGGAGAAGCCAGCGGTGAACAAGACGCCGGCGCCGGTGCCACAGCAGACACCACAGCAGCAGCCGGCGGCCGACAAGCGGGACCAATGCACGACGCAGCCCCACTCGTGAGCTCCGCACTAGAATCCGTAAGAAGGTATATCATTATTATTATACCTTGAATCGCAGGGCAAACAGTTATACTTATCGTACTTTTATAAATATATTATTATTTTCTCTGATGTCGTGTTTGTACAAAGTTTGTCTCTTTTTTTGTTCATTATTATTAACATACGTTTTGTGATTTTTTATCTCTCTGTGTGTGCGTGTGTGTGTGTGTGTGTGTGTGTGTGTGTGTGTGTGTGGTTGTGTGGTTGTGTCTCTGTTCATTATCAGGTAACGATGGCGATACCCAAGTCCACAGCGGTTGCCAAAGCTACGAATAATAAGTATATGTATATATTTATATATATATATATCTACAACCTACATCGCTCGTCTCTTCCCGGACACTATATATATCATACTGAAAGCAACAATTATCATCAACTCTTATATACAGCAACAATAGACCAAACCTGCATTCGAGATCGTCGAGGCCATGCGAATAGTAATAATATTAATGATAACGATAAACAAAAAGGGCAGCAGCAACGGTCAGTCGGAAGCATATTATGTATCAGCACGGAAAAAAAGGACGGTATACAGCTGAAAAATAAATCACGAGGGAGCCTCTCGCTCATTCATCGAATGCGCGTTACCTGTACGATATGATGTATATGATGCGTATGTACGTTATGCAGTAGTCGAGCACTCGAGGAGGGACTTGGGAGCCAAACGGATGCATTCTCACAGACTACACGATATGATATATTATATATATATATATACTGATACACGACACGCTCCTGATGATCTTTCGGGACAAGAAAGATACTCATGAGAATCATGAAAGGAAACAAGAAACAAAACATAACTCTCTTTAAGGATACAAGACCTTTTTCTCTTTCACGCGCATTATATATTTACGAGTATACACATCTACAAACTCTGCATGCCCGTTTTAATAAAAAAAAAATTTATGAATAAAATTGAAAAAAATAATTAAATAAAAAAGAAAGAAAAAAACAAGGTGGAAATAATTGATGAATTAATAATGACAGTTGGAAGCAACCAAAGTCAGGATTGCAGATGAACTCTACTATACTTATACCGAGACAAACGAGTAATAAAGGATGCACGAAAAAATATATATACACACAACGACGTTGAGGCGAATCGAACGAGACGTTCTCGAGTCTCGTCTCAGCGTAATTATGTATAAGTATGTACGTGCGATGGGAGATTTCGTTATTCTGTGTGTCTCGTACGCTCGCCATTTACTCAGTCTACACTTCGCGTTACAAAGTTTGTGAAAATGAAAACAAATGAGTTGCAAAGTTTCTCCCTGTGCACATACTTCGACAAAAAATTAAAAGTATAAGAATGGTCTTTCTTGCCGAGAAACAATTTTTTCGGATTGAGTGACGAAAATTATTATTATTATCATTATTATTACTATTATGACTTATAGCCGACTATGAAGAGCAAGGGGAGGAAGCGTCAAAGTCGGTGATCGTGTTTTCTCCCTCTTCGATTTTGAGTGTATCTCTATGGTGTCTGTAAGTGTGTTTGCGCGTATGTGTGTTCGTACTTTACAAGTGTGTGCGCGCGCGCGTGTGTGCATAATGTGCATAGTATGCATATATATATATATATATACATTGTGTACAGACACAAAATCGTTAAGTAATATGTGCAGTCTGTGCGAGCTCGTACCGTGACACTGAGTAGTTATTTTTAAATTTTTAACGTTATAAAAGATCTTCGACTGTTTCGGTACCTGTAACAACTTCATATACCTATTTTGCGCCTTTTTCTGTCGTTACCAATCGCCTCATCGACTCTACAAATATTAATATTTAATTTGCGTTACGATATCGTAATGGCTTGTTTCCTCGTTTTTTTTTAACGCATGGACTTTTACAAATGTTCGTATTTATCTTAAGTAAACAATTTTTATAAATGTATATTCTTCAAAAAGTCAAAGGCTTTAGGAAATAAAGCCGGCTGATTCTTGTGATACGAACATTTGAATGAAAATGAATCTTCGCTCGTTTATCAAAAGCGATCGATGACTGCCCGCTGTCACGATCGAACAACAACAACAACAACATATTGTAACTCTGCAAATAGATCCTCTACCTTAATATTATACATTTTTCTCTTGAATAAAGAAACGTCATAACCATTAAAAAAAATCTTCAAGATTCGGCTTTCCTACGTACAATAGCGTATAACTTATTTTTCTGAGCCTTTCATAAAACTTAAAGGAAAAAAAATGATACACATGCATTATAAGCTAGTCCACAGCAAGTAAGACGAATAATATATATACATATATATACATATATATGTTTGAAGTCGATATAAAAACGAGACAAAACAAAGCGACTAAAAACTACACGCTTACCAATGTTACTGTAAAAAATTTCAAAAATAAGTAATAAAAGAATCTCACGTTATAGGGACTATGAAGGAGATAACGAAGCCGTCATAAAGCTGAAAAAAAGGGAAAGTGGCAAAAAGTTGAATAAAATTTAACAAAAAATTAAATTATAACATAATGATAAAGAGGATAAAAGTGAGCGAATGAGCGAGTGAGCAGATGCGTGCAGGTATGTTGTACATGCGTTAGCTAATAATATGTATAGTGGTGTATCCAGGTGCCCCTGAAGACATAGCGACGATGACTACGATGACGCCTAAGTACGACGACGACAACGACGACAGAAAAGTTGATAATATCGATGTATATTACCTTAGCGAGCAGCCGGTCTGCTACGCAGCGTTCGAATGGGGCGGATCAGCCACTTCTTCCGATAGTAGACTTTTGAAATCCTAGGAATTTTTAAAAGAGAATATTGCGTTGATACGATGATTATAATGATGATGATAATGACGATGATGATTATGGTGGTTGGGTGTTAATGTGTGTACGTGAGAATATGGAGATTATGATTATGCAAACAAATGTAAACTGAAGATATAGGAAAGCTGAAAAAATAAAGTAAACGATATGTGCGTTGATAATTCATCCATGAAAGAGAGGATAAGGTGTTATTGGAAAGGTAGGATTGAAAAAGTGACGCAATTCGGTTAATATGCGACTGTGTCGATATATCCCACAGTTTAGCTGGTTTAGCAAGCCGAGTTGACAAAGTATTGGTGTTACTTAAAAATTATGATTGATTATGCTGATACTGATTATCAAGATGAGAGTAATAGTGCTGATGATGATAATGATGATTATTATTGAATGGCAGAAGTATATAAAATTAAGTGAATTAATAATAAGTGATGGGAGAGGATGAATGATTGGCGTCGAAGCTAAAGTTCTAGTACATAAGTCAAACCAAGTTATACAATTGTCGATGAGTTTCGTTTTAAAAATAAAAATAAGTAAATCAATCTCACATTTTTCGGATACATCACGCGAAAGAAATAATGTGTGGCATCGTTATCATGCACGTAAAGTAAATATGCTCTCTCTCTCTTTTTGCTTTTTTATTTCTCTTCCATGAGAAAACTATACCTTCCTCTAAGTCTATCTCTCTCTTCCTTATCTCTCTCTCTCTATTTTTTTCGATCCTTGTTTTAATGATGAAAAAAAAAAAAAAAAAAAATATAGGAAAAAAAGACAGTTTAACCGTTGTACA
Organism: Copidosoma aretas; assembly: GCA_030522625.1. Taxonomy (NCBI): domain Eukaryota; kingdom Metazoa; phylum Arthropoda; class Insecta; order Hymenoptera; family Encyrtidae; genus Copidosoma; species Copidosoma aretas. The sequence continues at coordinate 3,892 of JAPYYV010010109.1, forward strand.
GCTTTGTAATTATAGCTGTTAGACTTAAAATTTTATTATTCAATCAAGTTGTACCGAGTGAGGAAAAATTTCAGCAAACTAGCTAGTAAATTTTTAACTGATATCTATTATACACACCTAATTATAAAATGGAAATTCGTCCATCGCTTTTAAAAATACGTAGAAAAATAAATTATAGATAAAATTTTACTTTTTCGACTGCGTATAATATGTTTATGGAGAGTTCAGTGATGCATATGTTCGTGCATCTTAAACTTTGAATAATCTTGACGGAATCACTTATCACGATTGCACGCACTACTCGTTGGAGGCTTGGGGGGGGGGGGGGGGGGGTCTTTTGGGGCGAAAACCAAAAGAAAAAACGAGAAAATAAAAAGAAAGAAAAAACGCAAAAAATACAAATAGGTATGTAAGCGATATTTTCTCTCGAGTAACTTGTGGGCGAGGAATGTACTATTAGGATATTTACATGTAATCGCACGGTCTCTCTGATTCTCCCGTGAAAAATAAGAAAATAAAAATTGAAAAAAAAAATAACTGCCCTAATGAGGAAACTCTCTCTCTCTCTCTCTCTCTCTCTCTCATGGCCACTACTGTAAAACCAGATTCTTGCACAACATCACCCATTGTACTGACGTAGTGATATTTATCTGTAGAATAACGACGCGAGGAGGATAAATAAAAGGTAAGAATTGATTGAAGGGACCCTCTGAAATGTTCACTCATACATAATTATATCCTTGCATTTCTTTTCGTATAGTCGTATCATCAGTTAATGAGATACTAGAGATTTTTGTAATCAATTCTATTGAGTATCATGACTATGAATACGCAGTATAGTAGTCATCTAAAGTTAAAAGTGATGAAAAAAAGTGAAAGTATGTAATAGAGCGGAAAGCTTATGGATATGTAATAAAAAATTATATCAATTCGTTAATTTTAAAACTTATGCAGCATATGTACCGGCCCTTCCATCCTTTCATCAAATTTCATTGCTGGTTCGTAATAAACGATTTATCATAGTGCGCTAAAATCTTATTACAGTGTCCGCAGACTTGGACATATAGGCAGTATTTTTGAATATATTTGTATTTTGTGTTACAAATTTACTCGAATTTATTGCCGTTTTCCAAACTTGACAGTCTCGAAGATCATGTGTGTGGACGATCGATGCAATGCATCACTTGTTTACTTACTTGTTAATTACATAATACACGTGTCTAAGTGTGTGAGCACCATTTTCTGTTTCTCCTATTTTTATAACATCACACTTTTCATTACAATATCTTCCTGTTTCATTATTACTATGACTGTATATATTATTATTATTATTACCATAGATTATTTAAAGAAACATGCAAAATAACTTCCACGAGCACGTTGATATCCGCCAGTTAGATGATTTTTAGGGTGATGAATGAACGGAATTCAGATGGACGATCTAATTTATAAAAAAACTGACTTCGGGATTAATTTTTGGATTAACCGCGTGCCCAAAATTTTTTTTGAACTTATCTTTCTATTTTGATACTGCTTTTTTGTGATTGTTATTCTTGAATTTGTATAAAGTTTAATGGAATCTCCTGTAATTTATATTAATGTTAATAGTATCGAAGTGTTTGAAATCGTCGCAGTTGATATTTTTAAAATTATTACAGTGAACTATCGTATATCTCTCGACAGGAGGTCGCGTTGATGATCTACGAGTAGACTGAGCGTTTACATTTCTTACGATACAATGCAATGTAAGTTTAGTGTGAATTTAGTGAACGTCTTTTATACCTCGTTTTCTCTAGATAAATACAGTGATTATTAAATACGCCTCGTCACTCGGGCATATTTTAAAGAATTAAAAATAAAAAAAAAATCTGAAAGAAAAAAATATTGTTGTGTATTAAAAACGCAAAGTTTTTTTGTGTTTGGTCGGTACGAGTTTATTCTTGTTTTTTGTGACAATGATAAAAAGTGTGTGAAGCAAAATTGATGCTTCGTTTTTAAAAGATTCTCTATTTGTAAGATGTTTGTTGAGTCAATACTTGAAAGCTCTTGAAAAAGATTATAACCAAATGCCAAGTTTTTATCTGTGAATTTTAATGAATTGAAAATATGAGTGATTACAAATTATGAAAAATAATGATATTTAAATATGTTGTGAACTGTGAATTTTTTGAAATCCATGACGCGACACTATTAAGTTTTGATTATAATATATAAGTGTACGTGTGTTGTAACTACGTGAAACTTGAATGATTTTTCTACTATATTGCCTTGGATTCTTTTACCTACATAATATATATGAATAATTACGTACATTTGCTACCAAAAGGTGATTTTTAATAAAATTTTATCTCAATTGTTGATTGTTTGTCGTTATGTGTATAATATATATAAAAAAAAACTCAAGTCTGTAGTTTCAAACTTTTTCTACAGACATATAATATATAGGATGAGGCGTTCACTATTCACATTTTGTCACATATTTCTCGTTTCGTTGTTTTTTACGCCCAACACATAATCACAAGGCAAACAACAAAAAATCAAAATGTATTGTTACATACTTATAAGTATCTTTCAATAGACGGAAGTAAGGAATCATGAGTGGGATAGAGAAACGGGAATAGAGAGAGAGAAAGAGAGAATAAAATATTATAGAGTAAACCGACTTGTAATTTGAGAAATGAACAATGAAAAAGAAAAGAATATAATTAAAGTATATAACGAACGTTTCCGTGTCTACTCCTACATCACTTCGCATCACTTTCTCTTATTAATTATTATAACTACCTACTTACGTCTCGTGTGTCGATTGTAACCCGTGTTCATTCTTTCGCGAAGCACAGAGAGCCTCGTCAAGCATTAACTATCTATATAGAATAAAACAAAGTCCGAGAGAGTTCCATACAAAACGACGCTTTTCTTCGCCCCAAACGTCAGGGAGAAAGGGAAAGGTATAGTTAGAAAAAAAAAGAAGAAAAAAAAAGAGAGAGAGAATGAAAGTGGGAGAGAATAAAGAGACTCTCCTTCGGCTCAAACTTTAAAAAAATTATAAATATTATACATAATTAACATTTATTATACATAAATATCGTCCCGCGTCGCATCTCGGGATAATTTGTCGTCGTTTTCGCTGTTTTTTCTACCTCTTCTTTAGGGAATCGCGTGGTTTATCCGCTATGATAATTAAAAGAATAATTAAAAAACGAACACACTAAATACTTATAAATGAAAAAGTTGACGGGGAGGAAGAAAAAAATAGAAAACAAGCAAAAGGGAGATAAGAGAAACAGAAAATTAAACGTACATCCGTATAATATATGGCCGATGTTACAGCGATGTCGGGGGAAGAGGAGCGAGTACTTTAGTGAAATAAAAAAAAAGAGAGAGAGAAAGATAATGTGAGAATTAAGATGATGCAGGTCAGTTGTGTTGCGTGCAAGAAAATCTTCATGTTGCGAACACTGCGAACATGGTGATGGTGGAATATCGATATGGCGGTGGTGATGACGTCTTGTCGGCGGAATAAAGAGAGATAAAAACAAAGTATTCGAGGGGATTAGGTGCAATGATCCAACGTTGCAGTCAGAAACATAAAAAAATGAAACTTTCATTGCGTAAAATATACACGAAAAATGAATAAATAAAAAAAAAAAAAAAAAAAAAAAAAAAAATTATACGACTCAATTACATGATATATCTCCTCTCTTTTCTCACTATGATATAAAAAAAAAAATATATATATAAAATGAAATAATTAATTCTATCTCTCTTTGCTACCAAGTTGTACTTATTCATAACTAATTTACTTGTACAAAAATGTGTTAAATAATAATAAAAATAATATTAATATTAATAATAATAAATACATAATATATAATATGCGAGTGTTTTTTCAACTGCATCCAGCCTCGTATCCTTTATCCTGATTGGAATACAATTAAATTAAATACTCAACCAAAAAGGTAAGACAAAAGGTGAAATAAAAGTATTGTGTACAGAAACAGGTGTATAAGAACTTGCACCATTTTTAATATATCGTGTAAAAATACATTTAATTATGAATCGCAGTATATTACAAATTAACTATAGAAATATCACGAAGCTTCTGTTTTTAAAACTGTTAAAGAGCCCAGCTGGCCCGTTGTTTTTACAATTTCAGCTTGGAGATTGGCCAATCTGACTGCGATATAGAGCGCGTCCTGAAAATTCCTTTGGGCAAACTTCAAACTTTGTGGCACCAAGACGCCAAACCACTTGATTGGGTTTTGCGGCTCGTCTTCTCCCTCTTCACTCTTTTTTAGGCAAATATCGTAGTGAGGAACATTTTTTTTCTCGTTTTCTTCACTGCTCCTGTAGGTCGTTTCTAGTTCGAATAATGATTTTATTTCGTTTTCTTTGCTTGGTATCTGCAACATTCCGACGCTTTCTTTTCCTCGGATGTAACGAGCTTTGGCGAGATTAATGTGCCCTTGGCGTATTGACTTTTCCAACTGGATGGTTAATAATACTTTCTCTTCTATCAATTCCAAATTCTTAATGGCTAAATTGTCCAATGCCTCGCAAATTTCATCGAGATTTTTTTCTGAATCCTGAAGAATCAAGACAATATCCTTATAAAAATATCAATCATGAAATGAAAATTAAATTATGACCGATCTTGACTTAAAGTGGTACTACTTTAGTCCCTCTGCACAAAAGTGAGAGTGCTATTTTAAGTCAAGATTGGCAAAAAAATAGTATATGTACTACGGGTGGAAGTAATTAATGCTTAGGCCGCATGTTTAACACCTTTGGCTTTACTTTCGGTGTCAATGTGCATGCGATCTGAGATGTTTTCCATCCTAGGGGGATAATGTACTATTATGTATTATATTCGAAATAATAAATAAATTTCAAAATCAAGCATGATCTTTTCAAGTTAAGTATATTATTTTCGAAATTTTCATGATTTTATATAATTGTCTAAATTTATGATTTTTAAGTTGAAAAGAAAAATATTAAAAATAATAAGCTATTTCCACAAACCTTAAATTAATGGTGAAATATTTTTCAATATTATGACCCTATTTTAACGAACGATGTTTATAAAGATGAAAATCATTGTGGTTTTTGATCAATGGTATGTATTTATCCAATAAATATACATCTGGACAAGTTGCGATGATTTTATAATCCTTCAAAAACGGCTCAATCATTTTCACGGTATGATTCCTAACAATAACGTGGCTTGGAGGACGTTTATTAAAATAGATATGATTGAGATACTTCATTGGGTTGGCAAAAAATATGTCTGCTTCATTTTGATAACCAACTGTTTGATTTAGATTGGGCTCACATGTTAAGAATCGCATAGGAACATTTTCATGGAGGTGGCTATAGTAGGGAGTTGCATGACAATTAGTTAAAAATACAATATCAATACTGGTAGAGTTGGTAGTTTGTATATCGGATCTTAGATTTTCAACAATGCTCAAGGCTCCATGCTGATAAAAATAAGAAAAGAAGATGCCTGGTACTATATTGCTGACTGTCAGCAAGAAAATAAACATGTGTTTCTTAGATTTGACAATTTTCTTGTATAACAAACTCTCATGTATAACATAAAGAAGCATTGGTAATACTGGAAGAATGAATCTAAATTCTTTATGTGGAATCAAAGAATAAATACCTATTGTCCAAAAGGTTGTTAAATTAAGAATACAAGATTTATACATTGATTTATAATTTTTGCAAGCCTCAAAGATGGCAAATGGAAGAAGGACATAGTTCAAGCCAAGTATCACTGGTAAACCAGAAGTGAAGTACCAATACATGTGCCACTCCCCATATTGGGCTGAAATATTATTCAAAACGTTCATCTTAAAGAACTCCCATGGAGTTAAAATAAATTTTCCATAACATATAACATCGATAGTAGTAGAAATTGCAAAACAAATGATACCTATTAGCAAGTATTTAAAGAAGAGAGATTTTCTTTTCAACAAGTGATAAATGCATAAAGGAATCCACACAACAGCTGCAGTTGGTCGTGCAAAGCACAGGAGACCAACTATCCACAAAAACTTCAAGTTCCTTTTGGGATTGTCCTTCCAAGGGTATTCAGATAATGCAATGATAGTCAAGCATGTTTCAAAACCATTGATTAGAGTCCTACTGGCACAGTAATACCAATACCAATTCATACAAAGATTAAACAATGCAATTTTACTGCCAGTAATAAGGTAAAATTTAAAGTCAGCGTAAGCACAAAGAAGTGCATGAAACAATCTTGGAAGATAAATCAACAGGTGAACGTTATCAAGGTTGAAGAACTTTAAAATAGAGTACAGTATTGAAAATAAAAAGGGATAGAAGTAGCTCCTGATTCCGATAAGCCATTCCCAAGTTAAATACCCCTGGTCAAAAGTAAGCCTATGAGCAACCTCCAGAGATTGCCAGTACTCGTCAGGCACGTGATAAGTTTGAACAACGAAAATTGACAAAACTCGCCAGGCAACGAGCAAAAAGAAAATTTTACTTCTCATGAATCTTGGGTATTCCATGACGCAAAGTCTGGAAAGTCAAGGTTATGCCGTCACTGGTTTTATAAATTTAAAAAAATTGATATTTAAAAAAAATAAATAGACCATTCGACTGTTTATGGTACTTTTATATCTAATGACCTAAGCAAACTCAGTCAGACACCTACACGATGACCGTACAAACACATCGAAAAATCAATAACCGACGATTTAGCTTATATTAAACCAAACATAATAATCTAAGTACACCACGGAATATGCTACTTCAGAAAAACACATTTTGATGCAGTACATACTTGTGTCATTTTTCTGGTATTACAACAATGGAATTTCTCGTTTTTAAATACTTTGTTTACCAACGATAAATATGTAAGTGAGCTGCACGAATGGGTGACCGTCACGTCACGTGATACTAATATATATGCATAACATATGCCTCCTCGTTGTTTAATAACAGAAGCAGACGAAAGTTACGTCACAAAACTGCGCTTGCATTATCAGGTAATTCGTGTATTATATATACATTGCGCATATTGCACATATAATAATACGGATCCTTATAAGTTATTGTACTACTTGTTTGTTAAAGATTCGTAAGTTAAGAATGTTTGCGAGGAAGAAACGAAAAAAGAGCTTCTTAATTAATTTATTTATTCATTTGTTCATCAACAGGAATGAATCCCTTTCAGTAACATTGCAAAAAGTATTAAATTGGCTAGCTGGGCTTGCCATCATCTGTAAAGTCAATAATCTTTCGGACAAGAAGCTCAAAAAACTCAGAGTTTGAGAAGAAAACCCGGATAAGATTGCAAAAATAAGCATATATTTTTAATTATCAATGGAATTAAATTTTTTCCTTTTATTTTTTTTTTTTTATCTTAACCTAAGTACTACGTACTACTAATTACTATTTTGAGAATTGAGATACTAAATCAGTTTTGCGATCTGTGGTACAACACAACGTATCCCTAACAGCATCAAACGTTTTAGAATCCTTCAAAATTGTGCAACTAAACATTTTTGGAAAGGTACAAAAAACGTTTTATAAACGCTTTGAAAATGTTGAAGGTGTCCGCTTCTTCCCTGGCAGAAAAAGTTAGCTAACTGAAAAACTGCGCGAAAACTGCGAAAGATTGTGAAAAACTTCGATAAACTGCGAAAAACTCCGAAAAAAAGAGTTGGACAAAGTTGCAGAGATTTTCGGAGTTTTTCGCAGTTTATCGAAGTTTTTCACAATGTTTCGCAGTTTTCGCGCAGTTTTTCAATAGCTATACATAATTTTTCTGCCACGGACACCAGGGTTGTTATCAAAAATAATTAAAACGTCAAAATCGCGTGCGCACTAGTTTTTTTGAAAAAAGTGTGCCAATTTGGTATTAATTACCATCCGGATGATATCGCCAAATTGACACATCATTCACAAGAAAACGAATTCGCAAGCGATTCTGGCGTTATTTTTAATAACAAGCGGCAGACCTGCGGACTGTGTGGACACCCACAAGTACTTAAATACGAGACTGCAGCGAAGTTTCGAAGTGTCACCTGTGCGACAGTGCGTTACGCATTGTGCGTACTTTATATATCACTCATCTCGTCACTCATATATATATATATACTTATACACACATTTACACAGTGACTGCATCTGATCTTCGATCAGGAGCGTCGTATAAGTTCATTGTCTGTAGCAGTCTGTAGTCCAGTCCAGTGCAGCTATAGTACTAAGAAGTATAAGTACGACTCCCTGCTGCTGGAGCGCATCAGGTCGTCGTCGTCGTTGTCGTCGTCGTCGTCGTCGTCGTCGTCGTCGTCGTCATCGTCGTCAACGTCTACGTCGTTCGCACGAAGATGCCGATGTTCCATAGAAAGTGTGGCGACAGGATCAGCCTCATCAACGGCCAGTGCACTGCTGTTAGAAATGTGTCCGAGTTCAATTACGGCCTAGTCTTCAGTTCTGAACCTCTCAAGGATGACGAGATTTTCCAGGTCCGCATTGACAAGAAGGTAGGGGGGTTCTGTGTTTTTATTTTCTTTTATAAGTAGATACATACAAGTATGGGGGGATATAGAGATCGCGGAGAAAACCTCGAACCTCGAGGTTGTGCTCGTTTCAGGTTGCATTGTAAACAAACAAACAAACAACTGAACCCTTCTGCATTGACATGTGATCAGACTACTATTGTAGTAAATAAGTTAGAACGAGTTACTCATTTCGCTTACATAACAATTGAGACTTAAGTTTTTATCATTCATTATGTTTTATTTATTTTTACCTGCAACCCAACGCTGGACAAATTCATTGTTTTAATTTTTTACCCAAGGCATGCAGCACATTTTAAAATTTTGTTTGCTTGTTATGTAATGGTAAATAAAATGGATCAAGTGATGTATGCATTGAAGTGTCAACATATCCAACTTATTGCACTTATTTTATTTTATTAATTCTTCCAGATGATGATCTGGAGTGGTAGCATAGCAATCGGAGTAACAGCCTGTGATCCAGATTTTACCACTTTGCCTGCTTCTGCTGCTAACTTAATGGAGGGATCTTGGATTATGATAGGATCAAGCATAGTACACGATGGAGAGCCTATCCTAGAGTTGTATGGAGTTGATTTGAGTACACTTGAGGAACAGAATACTCTTGGTGTTTGTAGAACATCAAAGGTATGTAAAAATCTATGAATAAGAATTTTTGTATTCAGAATCAAAGTTTTACTTAAAAATAAACATATTTTTATCAGGGAGAGCTTGTTTTCTACGTTAATGGTATACCACAAGGAATAGCAGCCACTGGTATACCATCCAGAGTTTATGCAGTTATAAATTTATATGGGAATTGCATTCAAGTTTCAACACTCCAACCAAGTACCGGGCCAACTATCAGCAATGAAGAGCCCACTAGTCATCAAATAGAAATAAATAATGACTTCAGTATGGAGGAGACTCCTGGTTCCTCAATAACAAATTTAGTCGGTAACTTGAACGTTAGTTGCCATGTTTTACCAAAAAATCCTAGCCTAGCAGCCATACGAGAAGATAGATTAAGGTTTCACGAAAGAGTGGGTTCTTTGATCAAATTATCAAATAATGCGCGCTCGGCTGAAAGAAGAAGGCCATCGGATGAATTTAATAATGGAGTTGTTATGACTCACCGGCCATTGCGAGACAATGAACTATTTGAAGTAATTTATTTTTCCGTGCAATCTGTATTATTGAAAGCACTTTTTCAGGTATAATGTTGAAATTTGTTTATGTTTAGATTCGCATTGACAGATTAATTTACAAATGGTCTGGAAGCATAGAAGTGGGCGTTACGACGCACAGTCCTACTGCCCTTGAGTTTCCAGCAACCATGACGAACATGCGTTCCGGTACAACGATGATGTCGGGTTGTGGTATATTAATCAATGGAAAAGGCACGCAACGCGAGTATGGTGAATACAATTTGGATGAGCTTCGGGTAAGTTTTATTCAACGCTTCTCAATTGTAAGCCATGAATTCGGGGTGAAGTAATGTAAGGTTTTGGTGATATTTTGTAGGAGGGTGACAGAGTAGGCATGATAAGAAAAAGCAATGGTGATCTTCATTATTACATAAATGGCCTCGATCAGGGCATCGCAGCAAAAGTTCCCGCTGCAGTCTGGGGTGTCATAGATTTATATGGGATGACTGTTAAAGTTACAATAGTAGATCGTGACGAGAGAGAGGAGCAGAATCTCGTTACCAGAAGAAACGCGTTGCATCTAAACGGAATAAACGGTATTGTACCTTCATTAAAAGTTTCCCATTAAGTTACAAATTTTGTATACCATAAAATATACCAATTGCAGAAGCTGGTGAAACAGATGAACCTGTCGATAGATTAATGTTTCATGCGTGCTGCGGCACTCGAGCTGATGTGATAAATAATGGGCGAACCGCACACAGACCAAAGTAATTATTTGTTAAAATTTCGTTGTCCAGGTTTCCACTAAAAATTCACGATAAAATTGAACACACGATTTTCAGTGCAGTGGATGACTTTAATAACGGCGTCGTTTTGACCTCGAGACCTCTGCGATCGAACGAGTTGTTTGAAGTGAGACTGGATAAAATAGTCACAAAGTGGGCAGGATCCATTGAAATCGGAGTCACTACTCATTCCCCCACAGAATTAGAATTTCCATTCACCATGACAAACGTTAGGTAAGTATGATCGCATCATTGACAATCTGTCGGAGTGCACGGAATTCTCACAATTGCGCTTTTCAGATCCGGGACGTGGATGATGACGGGAAACGGGGTAATGCACAACGGCACGACGATGATCGACCAGTATGGACAAAATCTCGATCGGCTGCAAGTGGGCGATCGAGTCGGTGTGATGCGGAAAGACAACTCGACGCTGCACTTTTTCGTGAACGGAGTAGACCAGGGCGCAGCGGCTACCGGGGTATCCGAGCGAATTTACGGGGTTATAGATCTCTATGGACAGGCTGCTCAGGCCACTATCGTCGATAACTCAGACTACTGCAGTCCAACTACCATCAACTCGAGTCTCAGCAACACCACTTTGTACTGGTGAGCTTCATAAAAAAATTGCTGGCTCAGTAAGTACATAACGATCTCAGATGTCATAGTCATGGGTATGCATGACTTTTTTTACAGTGACCTGCGTTTTCATCACGTACACGGTAAGAACGCTCGGATTTCCAATAACGGATTAACAGCGACGCGGCCTCGAGCTCTCGGCGAGTTTAATGATGCGATCGTTGTCGCGAATCGGGCTCTTCGCGACGGTGAACTGTTTGAGGTGTCCATTGATAAAATGGTCGAGCGGTGGTCCGGGGCGATTGAGGCTGGTGTCACCGCCATAAGGTAACTTTAATACATTGTACTGACATAAAATGTGTCAGTTGCTTGATTGGTTCGTATCTTTATTGCAGGCCAGACGAGCTCGAATTCCCACCCACGATGACGGACATAGATCACGACACGTGGATGCTATCCGGCTCCACGATAATGCGAGATGGCGTAACAGTTCGCAATAATTATTCGTGCGACTTGGATAAGCTGGTTGTAAGCAATCGTCTTGGAATGATGAGGTTCACTGACAATAGTCTGCACTTTTATCTCGATGGGATGGATCAGGGTCCAGCCTTTACTGACATGCCCGCTCACGTTTATCCTGTCATCGATCTCTATGGCCAGTGCGCTCAGGTATACCAGTTGTTTTTTTTTTTTTTTTTTTTTTTTTTTTTTTTTTTTTTTTTTTTTTTTTTTTTTTTTGACGATAGTCGTTCCTGAACGCCGAGACATGGTCCTCCAGCCGTACCTGCCTTCCGAGAATAGCACGGCCTCCCAACAGCCCACCTCTGTAGTCCAACCACTAGCTCAGACCGAAGTGACTCATAAGTTCCACGAGTCCGCGGGTTTGAATATTCAGCTGGACACGGGTCGCACCGTAGCAACGCGCTGCCGCGAGTACAGCAACGCGGTGCTGCTGAGCGATTCTGTGCTCGAAAACAACGAGCTCTTTGAGATCTGTATCCAAGAAGTGGCGCGCGAATGGAGTAGCTCGCTGCGGATCGGTGTGGTTAGCAACGAGACCGGCAGCTGGCTCACTTCCATGAACTTTGTCCAGGTGATGACGTCCATACCCGCGGACGCGTGGTACCTTGCGGGCAACCAAGTTCGCCACAAGGGCCACTGTCTGTGTCTAAACTACTGTCCGAGCTTGGACTGGTTGCGGGTGGGTGACAAAATCGGTATGAAGCGCACGAGCGAGGGGAATCTCAAGTTTTATGTGAACCGCGAGGACATGGGCGTAGCCGCGTCCAACGTGCCTGAGCTATGCTACGCCGTGGTCGAGTTGTTCGGCAGTACTGTGGCTGTCTGCATAACGAGCACGAAGCAGCAGAACGCCGCGATATCGCCCAACGCCAGCCTCAGGCTGCAGGACTCGCTGGAGCTACTACTCGATCCAATGCCACCCGGTATCCGGAGCGAAGTTGGCATGGAGACCTCGAGCGATGCTTACGGCGAAGCTAAATTGTCGAATGACGCAGGGACGACGCCGACTCAGGTGATCGGCTCGATAGGTGAGATGGACTGGTCCTACGAGTTTCACGAAAACCACGGTAGAAACGTGCAGCTGGAAAAAAAGACCGTTGCCAAAAGAGTCGCGAGCTATAATCAGGGTGTAGTGATGTCCAGTAAGCCGCTGATAAAGAACAAGCTGTTCCAAGTGAAGATCGAAAAAATTAACGATCGATGGGTATCGGGAATTTTGTGCGGCGTGACGTGCATTTCGCCCGACAAATTCATATTTCCGGTGACTGCGCTCGGGTTGAAAAAACACTCGTGGATCATCTGTAGCGATTGGATATCACACAACGGGACCAAGGTACGGTCCTCGTACGGAGCGAATCTCGAGAACTTGCACACTGGCTCGACCATCGGTCTACTTCTGGATGAGGACTCGCGACTCCATTTGTACATAGATGGCCTCGACCAGGGTGTCGCGGCCTCGGATTTGCCCTCTTACGTATATGCAGTCATTGACTTGTATGGGCAGTGCGAAAGGGTCTCGATATTAGGACCGGTAATCGATGCTTCAAATAATTTCAACGGCAACGAGCTGGCCATCGGCGAGATGAATAACCTCATGGAGAGACTAACCATAGAGACGGACGATGTGGAGAATTCAAGAGAAAAGGCGGATCTTGAGTGCCACGAGAAAGAGAACGGTGCTGCTACGTTACTGGACGAACCTTTGGATCGTAGTGTTGAAGTTGAAGTTGGGGATCAAAGTGAAGATATTTGCAGTGAAGGTGGAGTAACATTTTGCTATTACTTTTTTTCTAGCTCGACAGCAGAAATTCTCATTTTTCACTTTTGTTATTTCGTAGAAATAAAAAATCCCCAGACATTTTTAATACCATCAAGCAGTCTGCAGTCCGACACGAATTACTCGGACAACGGCTCGGATCCATTTCCCACCGCTGATACCGGTACTGCTAGCATTCCGGATAACAATCCGGATGGTGATAAGGAAATCCCTTTGACTGATTCAGTTCCTGCTCCTAACGATACTAATATTGTCGCAGAAGACAGCAGCAGTGCAGATCGAGAGTCTTGCTCCAATGTAGAGTTGAACAATGCGACCAACATGAACATTAGGGAAGGCTCTGTCATAAATACCGCAAACATGACCAGTCTGAGCGCTGCTATCAATGGGAGCAATGCTAACAATGCGATCAATGAAAGTATAGCTTCGAATAGTTCGCAGAACAATAATAACGCAGCAGCGACGAACGGGAACGTGCGAGCCTGGCACTCGAATTACTGCGCGCCCACTACACCGCAGGAGCTCGAATTGAATCTTCATCGACATTCGTTGGTAAATCTTTAATTTTTAACAATTATATTCTTGTAACATAGTCTTGAGTAGGCATTACATGTTTTCTTCATATTGCAGAACTTTCAGGTGCCGAACAATAGCTTTCCAAATAATATACCAAGCAGCGTGCAGCAATTTTCTTTGCACGCCTCGATGCCGTCCACGCCCCTTACAACAATTAATCTCATAAGCGCGACGCCCTCCAAAAAGTGCGAGTACCTGAAGGCTTGCGTGCGCCTGAAAAACTCGCTGGTACTGCCTGACGAATTTTTCTCGCTCGATGAGGTGCTTTGCTACTGCAGCTCCTGTTTCAAAGCTAACGCGGATTCAATGATATGTAAAAAAGGTGAGCCCCTAGCTGAGTTTGCCGCGCCCGTGGGTTGGGTCAGATTTTTATTGAAGCACAACATCAACGCCAACCAGATACCTCAGAGTACAACGGACAAGTGGCACGTGGCCTTTTACGGGACGAGAATCGATACTGTGAGGTAATTTACACTTTTAGAAAGGCAAAAATGGCCCTTGCTTGTTTATGCGTATAGGTGCGTGAAACATTGAATATTTGTTTCAGATCGATTCTCGATAAAGGTGAACTGCTGACAAAAGAACAGCTCGATGCTGATTCGTTGACCAGCCATATTATAGACAACCAAAATCCACAGGTGGTATTTTCACCAAGTATCAAATGGGCAAACTCTGAAGAATACAATAAACAATATTCGTAAGTCACAAGATTGTTGATCATTCAGCTTATGCAATGACCATTGCACCATCGGTTTCATTTTCCATTTCTAGGTACATTGATACGGAATTGAACAAGAAAGTCAATGCATCTACGGCCTTTCAGCTCCTTGTTAAACCCGGTTCGTATACTACATCGTGTAAAAAGGATGGCTCGGAATCGCAGTTGGAGTGCGTAGAGTGGGCTACCAAAGAAACTGGGGCTACGGTTATTATAGCCCTCCTAATTCACCTAGATAGATTTTAAGGCGCGAATTGCACTTAATTAGTCAACGATAATCCAATAGAGAAGTTCGTCCACGTGTTTCTAAGGTAGTTATTATTCTTTTCTTTTATTTTTCTATAAGTTTTACTGTGATCTCTTATTTAAAACTAAAATATACTATTTTATTTTTATTTAAATTATCTTGAACTTCATTCAATGAATCTCATAAGTGAATTAGTAACTTTTAATCGATCATGAAATTGAGCTTTAACTGCGTTAGTTAGGAACGTAAGATCACAGAAAATAGTTAGAGGTTATTAATTATGATAGCTTAGAGTACTTAAAATAAGAGGATAAACGATCACATGCTTTGCCATTTCCCAAAGTGAATCATTCGTTAAGTTAAAAATTTAAGTTTATCAGTATTGTATGGATAACGTAAAATAGGGATTCAATTTTTGTTTGTTGCACTATTTATTTCCCTCAATGCGCGCGCCAAACAAGAAGTTGGATCGGTTATCAAGTATCACGCGAAATAATATACGATAATTTAATTTTATTAATTTTATAAAATCAACTACATAATAAGTATGATGTATAAATAAGAGAAAAATCAATGATTTATATAACTGGAACAATTGACTGCTAAAAATGGAGATTATTTTGTTAATATAAGCTTCTTGCACGAACTTTTTACAGTCGTTCTTGCACATAAAAGTTAAAAGCGATTGCCATCGTTTTTGTTATAAATATGTATGTATACATGGACAGGCGCAGATGTTTAATTGTTAAGGAAATTCTATTGTAAATCAGGAAATGTGTAATATTGAACGCACGACGAAAGTATAGATTTAATTTTTATGACGAAAGCATATGAGCAGTAAGAGAATGCTGCGAATCATTATTAAATTTTATTGTTGCACCACGGCAGCACACACACACACACACACACACACACACACACACACACGCATATATCAAAGACACTCATCGCAAACACGTCGAACACGTCCAACACTCGTAACTCCACACACCAGAAAACAATACCTAGATAAAAATAATAAACGCAAATATTTTAAGTTATCAATGAGACTCTGATTCTGTGTTTGCCTACCGTTTGGTTTTATTAAAAATTTCCAGTACATTCCTCACGAGTACAATCTAAAATCTTACATCACTACAAGCTCTTATCATAACATGTATGTATGTACGAATGCCGAAACATACATTCTTTGGATTAACTTTTAAACCCTTAAGGCATACTTATTTTTCTTTAGCAAGAATAAATTTCATTTGTTTGCTCGGACAAAGCCTCTCTGTCGCCGGAAGAAAATTATAATCCCATATTAACGATACGTAACAACAAATATTAGAAGTTTGACATCGACTTGACAGCATCGTCCAATCCTTTTGATCGACGCTGCATCCCGACTTATACCCAGACTCGAACGCTCATGTCCCAGGAGCAGCTGACGAGTGCCATGCCGGTGCCGGACATGCTCAGCGATGTTATTCGATTTTCGTGGCCCGTCAGGACAGCTGTGAAAATGTCAACGTGACGTCATTTATGTATCTTCTTCAAACGGTAAAAAGAAAAAGGGCCATCGGTTGAAGAAAAAGAAAAAAAAAAAAAAAAGCATACTGTTATGGGTGGCTTTGAGGGTGTCGAAGCAGTGGATATCCTTCTCGTCGGTGCCGCAGAACATGAACCTGCCGCTGAAGGAGAGGGCGCTCGAGGTGAAGCCGGGGTTGCCCGGCGGCTTGTAGGAGCCGATCTGCTGGTCGGAGCGCAGGTCCCATAGCCGGGCCGTCTTGTCCTCCGAAGCCGTGACGAATCCCTGGCCCGACGGATGGTACTTGATGAAAGAACAAAAAAGACCTTTCGAAATCATCGAAAGCAAGAAAGCGAGAAAGAAAGATGAAGATCATGGTATAAGAGTAGCGTACGCAGACGGAGTTGACGTCGGCCTCGTGCCCGAAGAAGGTCTGCTGGGCCTTCTCGTTCTGTATCTCCCGGACGTCCCAGAGCTTGATGGTCCTGTCGACGGAGCCCGTGAGGAAGTAGTTGTTGTCGGGCGACAGGCTCAGACTGGCTATGTCGCCCGCGTGGCCCGAAAAGTCCGTCGTCTTCTTGTTCGCCTCGAGATCCCAGATGCAGCTATGGGAATCATTGCTCGAGAATAACGACGGAGGTGAAATGAAAAAAGAACACGCCCGACTCACATCTTCATGTCGCCGGAGCCGGTGATGAGGTGGCCGTCGTCGAGGAACCGGCAGGAGGACAGGAAGCCCTCGTAGCCGAGGAACTCGCGGGTGATCTTGGCCGCGCCGGAGGCGTCGCGGTTGTTGACGTCGTAGACGGTGCAGGCGTTGTCCATGCCGCCGCAGGCGACAAAGTTGCCCGACGGGGCGAAAGCGACGGACATGACCCAGGCCGAGCGCAGCGGGATCACCTGCACCTTGTTGCCCGTCCACGTGTCCCAGATTATCAGCTTGCCGTCCAGCGAGCCCGTCACGCAGTGCCTGACGTATACATTGGCGGGTGTTATTATTTCGCACATCATTGCTGCTCTTTTCGTTATATTTATATAAGTAAGTGCCGGTTACATGCGTGTACAATGTATGTGGGGTTTTTTTTTTTTTTTTTTTTTTTTTTTTTTGTTGGTGTTTTTTTTTTTTGTTTTTGTGTGTGGTGGGTCGTGCTGATGGTGTGTCTGGCCCGTCTGACCGTACTCGCACTTCGTCTACTTAAAGGGATTCAAAAGGCGCTTACCGAGGTACTTCCTGATAATTAACATGAGTAAAACTTTTGTAATACTTAACGGTCGTGTCAACATTTTGAATTTGTCGATTGAAAAAAAGAGATGGAATGGTGTAATGGTTGCCCTATTCCTGGTAGTATTATGGATTCGATTCAGCCTAAAGAAAAGTAGAGTAATCCGTGTATAGGTACGGCAGTTCTATAGCTACCGCGAGTACGACGGGGCTTCAAAAGCGCACTAATCATTGGATTTAGTTTTGCCCCCGCTCATGTACAAACGTATCATTTTACTCGCGATTCCGACAATTTAACCGATAATCGATTACGGGACGATTTGTTTGAAATTTGTAATCGTATGAAACAACAGTTTCTATATCTTGCAAAATGGATGAAAGAGCGCTAACCTACTGTCCCCGCTGAAGTGTACCGAGTTGACTTTGTTTATGTGTCCCTTGAGATTCTTTTTCGTGGACAATTTGACCTTCGGAGGATCGGCCGCGCTGCTGCACGCTTCTTCCAGGGTAGTGTCCTGCATTTTTTTCTGATCCTCCTAAGTTGATCGGAGTAAGGAATAAAGGAATCAATGTACGCCGATGAAAATATGAAAATAGATACATTTGAAGAATAGACATTGAAAATAATGCATGATTCGTCTGAAAACATTGATAAATTTAACGTTGTAAAAGGCTATTTATTATTTTACATTCACACCGCTAAAGTGTCTAATTTGACATCGTCGACGCGCCAAGAATTTTTACGGCTTCTTGCACCTTGAACTCTTTGAGACTTATAATATAATCGGTCCAAGAATGCAGTGCAATCGTCCATCAATTACATTCAATGATGATGATAGTAATAAAAGTTGATAAATTGAATGGGTACGTGGATTGAGAAAACAAAAGACAACAAGAGCCGTTCTCCCGGGCGAAAAAAAGGGCGCGCACTTGTGTACTTGCGAAGGAAAACGAAAAAAAAAAACAAACAAACGGAGCAGCGAGAAAATTCGAACGAAAATAAACACAACAAGACAGACGGACAGGGGGGTGGGGGGGGGGGGTTCGAATGCGCACCTTGCACTTTTGGATCAGGTCGTCCAGCTCCTGCTTGAGCGCGGTGGTCTCGGCGTCGTCCTTCCCCATGGCGCTCGCCTAGGCCCCCCTTGAAACACGCGGCACGGCCGAGCGGAGGGGACGAATGTGAAACGAGTGACTGTTTGCGCGCAACGAAAAATGACAACGATGATGGCAAGGACCGTAGAGCGTCGACGCTCTCGGCCCGTGTCCGCGGGCGTTCTAGAAAAGCTCGCAGCAGGGGCCTACCGCTGTGTCGTCGTCGTCGTCGGCGCCGGGGAAGCCCCCCAGGGCGGCTGTTCTCTCGCTTTTTTTCTTCCCCCCGCTCGCAACGGTACACACACACTACATCTCCACTGACCCAGTAATCGTATTAGAGCCGGCGCAATCCCATTTGGCCCGAGCGCGGCCATCTCTGCCACCACCACCACCAGCAGCGCCGACCCCATCCTATACGTATTACACCCTCGTTCACCTCGTTGCCGTTGGGCGCATGCACGCGGAGGCACCGGCTAAGTCGATTAGCTCGTCTTGTCACACGCGTTTTCTCTGTCCGTGTGTCGGTATAATAATATACAATACTTGCACGTAGATTATTACTCTACCGATGTATGTATGCTGCAGGGTACATCTTGTAATTATTCCCATCCGACCCCCGCTGCTGTTGTCGTCGTTACGCTCTTTACGTAAGTGTCTCTCTTACGACTCCTGTTCTATAATATCATGTGTACTTATGCCTACTTAATCTTGTATATTATAATGCAGAGAGCATCCGCTGTTGTGCGCCCCCACGTACGAGCATGATGAATACGCGTCATGGAAATACCGATGAGCCGTCAAGTGTGAAGGGTAGATAGGGTGCTGGTATGATGTATATTATATGCACAGCCTCGGGAAAATATCGGTAATGAGGAAAAAATCGAGCGTCAACGCCGGGGTGTACGCGATTACTTTGCTCACCTATATGCGTAACATGTTTGTTGCGAGCGAACTCGGTTATTCGCATTGTACACGCTTGGATATTGTTTCATCTACTTCTACTCGTTGATCGTGCAAACGTGGGCACACGCGGAAATCTATTGTACGCTGCTTGCTTTCAGTTTTGTATTTTGTATACGGGTGTCGTACTCATCACTATAATCATAATATAATATATTTTATGAAAAACAGACGTTTCTGCAACTTTTTATTGCGTTCGCGCCGTGCTTTTTTTTAGCTCTCGGTACTTGATGAAAGAATAAATAATTGTACACCGGATGCTCTTTGAGCGTTGAAAAACGAACAGACGGAAGAGTTGATTCGAATTCTAGCACGAAAACTTGGCATTTGTGTTTCCGAGTCATCCAACGATCAATTTATCCTCTTGTACTTTTAGTACAGAGGTTCAGAAGTGAATTAAAAATCTTACAAACAGCATGAAATTGTGGGCAGATGATATTTATAATATCACGATGGCCTTTCAAAATTTTGTTTTCTAGCATAATTATTTCTTGCGAAGAGCAATAATCATACAAGTATTTACAACGTTCGTTATTAGAAAAAAGATCCTGATACTTTTTCTGGATATTGACAAAGTTGCTTCATGAAATTTAGTTATCTACAAAGTTTTAAAATACGATAAAATTTTCAGACAGTTTTTCATCCGTTCAAGTTGTGATTTTTCGTACACTTTGGATAAGTAATTACATGGTCGCATTTTTTACTTCGAAGACACCGCTACACCTCCTCAATTTTTTTTTTTTCACTAATTCGACTATCTGGATACAAATGAGGACAGACCCAGCGAAAGAAAGTGCATGGTAATTTTGTTTTTCCACGGACCCGACCACCGCGATTGGTCACGTTCGCGTTTTTTGCCGATCGATCGAGAGAGCGAGTTTCGAGCGACCGATCTTTCGGATCGAAGATGCGTGAAAGCCAGCTGCCGAAAGGAGCGACGAAAAAAGTTCAGGAAACGGTCACGCTCGCCCGCACTTCCGCGGTCTATAAGGCCCCAATCCCGGCGCGCCCGCCCTCCAGATCGGTTTCGAACGTCTTTGCCAGTCGACGCGGCGACACCGATTTTTTCTCTCCTTAATAAGTTATTAAAAAAAAAAAAAAAAAAAATCCACACATCAGTAATCTTTCCTATCGATTCTTTTTTTTCCCCCCCAGCTCCTCCCATCGCGTTATGCTCGCCCAGTTGGTTTTTTCCCTCTCGGCGTTATTTTTACTCGCGAGCGCCAGGGAGGGGAAATCGATCAAAGACGACGAAATGCAGTACAGCTGCAGCCGGGGCTTGAAGTACGCGAAGTACGTCAGCAGGAACAACAAAAATTCGTCGTGCCAGGAGGTCGAGTACCGAGGCGTGCCGAGCGTCCTGATGCGCTGGAGCGAAGATAATCGTCACGGGGGTGACGGGGGTCGGTGCTCTTGTGAATCGTACAGTGCTGCAGGTGAGTGGGAAAGTACTTACCGCACTCGCGTTGTACAACGTGCTCCACCCAACGCGCCAAGGATTTCCTGAGATACTTAATTCCAAGGATTTTTTATCTTACTCAAGCTTTGTTACAATGAATCATTCATGTTTAGTCAAATTTTATTTTTATTCACGGATTAAATTTTACAAAAATAACACTGTTTCTTAAACATAGCTTTTTAAAGGTAACAACAATTTTTTTAAGTTTTACAGCCTATTACCTTTGGGAAATGTTCCCCCTTACTTTATATATTAATATAATTTAATTTTATAAGTAACAAAATACATACTGCACCCACGTCAGATAAATCACCTCTTTTTTATCAGATAAAACCATTTTTACAAAATTTTTACATCACGTTATGAACACAGATCAATGTTTAAGTACACTTTTGTACTTAGTATTCAGAACGTTAGGGTACGTCTTCGATAGAACCTTTCCTCGTGAATGATGGGCCTTCCGCTGAAAATTGCCACTTTGCTGTCGATGATTACTCCCACAAATGTATAGCAGTACAGACATCCAACCAGAATGCCTCCGAGATGTCCAACAAATGAGGCATTCGGAACAAGAAGATGGATTAATATCAACTCAGCCCAGACAGCAAATTTACTTGGTACTCTGAAACCGCCCACGTTCTCTGGCCTATCTTGCTCCTCGCACACAACGATGACTTTTAGTGCAAAGAGAACAGCCGAGAAGCCAATTGCACAGGTTGTAAAATACGCATAGTCCTCTGTAACTTGGGTCAGCACGTATCCCAACAGAACGTACATTGCACTACAGCCAGCTGACAGTATTCCAACGAGCATTGCAAAGTTGGCTGTGCCGTACATAGGTTCGAGGTAAGATCCCTTCAGAAGAAAGGAGATCATGTTGTAGTACAGGTGCATATCAGAGCCGTGTTCGAAGTTTGATATGATAAAAGAACGCCAGTCTCGGCGTTTCAACACTTTCAAGGTCGATATGCACATGTCCTCCGAGTTCCATGGTACCCTGATTACACCTGTGTACAGAAGACTTTGTGCGGCAATGCCCATCAGGGTGGCTGGTGGGATCCTGTCAAAGCCAAAATTCATGATCTGGCCGAGCAACAAAACCAAACCGTACTGTAATCCTGGCTGTCGTCTCTGTGTTGCCATGATGACTTGTTATTTTGGTAATTTTTTACACAACACCCTCTGATGGAGTCTCACTAGTGTACTCCTTACTTCTCATAAATGATAAATCTGATGGAATTTTTCACTTTTTATCACACAAACTTCCTCTTCGTTTTGGGGGTCTACAGAACGCTAGTAGTTACTTTTATACAATTTAACAGTATAGAGCACTTTCCCTGTCTAAGGGCTGTTCATATTTTCAGCAACTGATGCAATTTCGATCCAAACCCTACGATTCTTTTTCACTGCGGCGTCTGCGGCTGTTTGATATAACTGACGTGTCCTTTTAAACTGATTCTATAAGTTGAAGCCTTCGGAGTCTTCGGACTCTCTTCGGAGCACGCACTGTATGACGTGCGTAATAATTTTGTTTATATTCTAAGACGAAAGGTTAGGTTATGCTGTGTATTATTTAAAGGCTCTTTTACATTGGTTGGTATTACTGACGTACTATGCGGCACTGGCAACACTGATGGCGTCGAGAAAAAAAAATTCAAACACATAGGCGCAGAGTTATAACATTCATAGTTGATTATTTAATAATCATTATTAAATCAATTTTTTTTAATTTTATCAATGTCTCCATCCCCTGCAGGAACTTTTTATTGTTTTGTTGTTGCAAAAGAGCGATTAAACTGATACTTGGCAGAAAAAGCGCAATCTTTTGTAACTCGTAATGAAGTGAAATACGTAAGCCCCTGATAGATATTAATTTTCATGAATCTACCTTCAGCGACCGAGTTTCAAGGGGTACCCAGCTTTTGCATGCGCATTTTCTCAGGACAGTTTTTCAATTTGATCGAGTCATTATTGTGCTCATCATACAGCATTTTTTTATCATTCATTTTCTTTCTTAAACATTTTATTGCTCAAACATTTCATGGAATAGTTGTTATGCGGTATTGCAAGACTGGAGCTTGTGCGCGAGCCCATAAGTCATTGATCGGCTATCTATCAGTTATCGCCGCAAAGCAGTATGTAGCTAATTGTATCTCTTCGAATTGTAAAATTGGAGAATGTCCTTTTTATTGACCAAAATTTTCGATACATTACAAAAACCAGCTGGCGATGCTATTTTTGAAAATTCCAACAATAAGTAGGGTGCGTGGTGTGAGCTTTTGAAACTCCGAACACGCATTTTTCAAACTATGTTTCAATTCAAGATCGGTCCCTCCGACAAAGTGCGACACTATCTATTATATGATTAGCCGATTGATCAACATTATTCAAATTTTTTTTCCACGATGGATGACTTGATTTTTCGATTTGCGCCTACATGCGGATTCTCAACCAATACATTTTTTTTCCCCCCGTAAAACAAGCCATGATCCACGCCGCACGCGTTTTTCTCCCTTTCATTACGGGCAAACCAAAAAACTACCCTAGAATCTAAAAAAATACTCCAACCACGAAAATACTGGTCTAAAAAAAAAAAAAAAATTAGACTCGATCTCGGACGGCGCTCCAAAATAACGCGAGGCCATTCACCATCAGTCGCATCACTACGACATGCGTATATATATATAAGTACGCTCCAAGAAGGAAGATCCGTCGCGCGTGTGCGTGGGCGCGGGAGGCTGCGCGCGCGACACATCCCTCGTGTGTGCATCTGGAGAATTCTGTACGTGCGCTCTCCTCCTTACTTTTCCTCCTCGCCTTCGCTTCTATATATGTTATATTCTCGTATATATGTATCCATATTATACACATGTAGTATGTACCATGTATCCGCTGTTATATTATACAAGCGTTGACTACTGTGCATGGAGTGGTGTGGAGGACGAGGGGGATCAGCTGGTGGACGCTATAAGGCTCGGCCTGCTGTCGTGCAGTCGGGGCCGCGTGTTCGTCGCGATTGAGCGCAGCCTGCAGCTTCCCCGAACTGATGAGTACACATCGTACACTCGATCGGATCAAAAGCTCTATACGTATACACACCTATTGCATTGTCATACATGCTTTCGATAAAATTCACCCTTGATCTCACAAGTTCAAGTACCTACTTGCATATCTACTCGTCGGTAAAACCTGTGCGTAAAGTATAATACATAAACTGGGCTGGGGTGGTATAAGCTTCGTCGTACAAGTCATAAGCTCACAATTGTACGACAAGCCATGAAGACGAGGATACTCGCTGGTGGACTCTGGCTGCTGCTGCTCCTGCTCAGCTACACCGTCGCCTCGGCCAGCGATACCGATGGTAAATTGACCAGTGCATGATGACTTCCTTGCATGATTGTACATTCTAATGTCTCAAGTATACGTGCATAAACACATCATCAATCTCCCTCTTTCTCTCTCGGCTGCGCAGTCGGCGTAGTATTAAGTACATATGGGCTCTGGCCTTTTTCATCGGTCTCCTTTTCATTCGCACCGCTACTTATACTTATACTGTAACGCGTGTACAATAATATGTGTGTGAGCCCATGCGTGCTATATATACTGCATCTGTGCGTCGCTGCACGATACGATAAAATTTTGTGGAGGAGCGTTTTTAGAACGAGATTGTTTTCACGGAAGGGGTTGGGCCGTGTCCGGACGGATTTTCTATTTCCGTGCGTTACGGGTCACTTTTTATAAACATGTGCGTGTATACAACTCTATCATCGTTTGGCTTGTTTCTACGGAAAGTTCGTTTCTGAATGCGCGCCCATTGAAATTCGTAATTCGTAAATCAATGTTTTTTTGCGTATAAATATAATGGATGATGTTTTATTCGTACCAAAGGACTGAATTTAATGTGTTCGTTTGTTGTTCTGCGGGTAAACAGGATGCTCCAATGAATGTACTTGTAGTTACAGGCGATGTTGTGTACTTAAGTACATATACCTATGTAATAATATGCATGCTACGATAAAAGTAATCAAAAGATCGGACGGGCAAATAATGCGGTGTAACATTGAACTTGCAAAACGAACGAGGACATTGACGGATGAAAATCTTTCAAATAAAATGTTCATTGATTCCAACAATCGTACAGCGTTTCCGTTTCATTTCTATGCACATATACTGCAAAAAAAGAAGAGAAAAGTCGCCGCAGTTACAACCCGAGTGCAAGAGATCCCTTGTTCTTCTTTTGCGCGTTTATATTTAACCGTAACGCTTAGATTTCACGCGAGTTTGACGAGTATAATGACAAAACGACGCGGATTGGCCAATATACGAGAGATTTTCGAGGAAACGAGAGGCGAGCATTATATACTTGATCCAACTTGTATTGCGCGGACGCTCCGTGTTTTCTGCGATTTCCTGGCTAGCTTCTTACGCGGTCGTAGCGGCGAGGGGCTTTATTTAATATTGGCGTAATCAGAGTCCTAACTCGTTCCCGAGCACAGCAGGTGTACCATTGTACTTTCTTCTGGACTTTCAGATGTTAGCAGCCCGCATTGATATTTTCACGCGAGTTGCTTAAAAATGCCCACAATTTTCGGTGACAATATTACATTATCGTGAAAACCAGCACACAAATCGAGCCTGTACTGAAAGGGGCGGGCCAAAAATAGCACGGTCCGTACGATGATGATAAAACTTTGGTGCCACGTTGCGTACGGCCGGGTATATATATGGCTTCGAGAAAAGCGACCGAAGCAGCGCGGAAGCGCGCATTCATACAGAGCCGGAGAGCAGCCGGCGAGCGAGCCGCGGCGCCGGTCTTTTACAACTTTCTTACTTTGCCTTCGCCGCGCGCGCTCGCTCCTTACGTTTTCTCACGTACAGCGGCTCGACA
>JAPYYV010010110.1:0-14626 GCA_030522625.1 Copidosoma aretas
AAAGAAATTCGCTCCCAGAAGCGTCCCCCCCCCCCTGCCCCCCTTCCCCGCGATCGAGCGGGAGAGCATTGCACACACACAGGCATTTAATCCAGCGTCCGGAAGTCCCATTCGCACGGTCCTTTAAGTCCCTCCAAGGCACCAGCAGCAGCAGCAGCAGTCAAGGCAACAGAAGGAGAGACGGAACCGTACAGTACACATTGAAGCGCGCGCTCGGCCTCTCGCGATAGAGAGCGATATACCCACACGCGCAAACCGAGGGGAAGATTCAGGTATACCTGTGTCCCTGTATCGGGATATGTATGTAGAGAGAGAGAGAGAGAGAGAGTATCAGGGGGATGGGGGCGCCGTATCGGTGGACGCGCGCGCGCTCCCTGACTCCGGGCGCGTGGGACTCGGAATGCCCGGCATTTCGAGAGCGCGGGGTCCGAAAAGGGAGGGGGGCAGGAGCGGAGCGAGGGAAGGCCCCAATTCCCAGCGCTTCTCTTTGGCTTGGCTCTGCCATGTGTGTGTGCGTGTGGATTGTAAGTGAGCGCTAGGATATAGTAGGCCCCCGAATCCCGAGGAGCTTCTGGACGCGGCTTCTCTGCCCCCCTCCCCCCCAACCCTGTTCTATATTTATTGGGCCCGATCGGAGGACTATAGGTTAAGTCGGCTGCCGCTGCTGACAGAATGCCGGAATAGATTAGCGACTTTATTAGCCGGCTTATCTCTTCTCTCCGAAGTACGGGTCGCTGCTGCGCGACGGGCGATTTTTTATGGACGCGTTATGTATATGATACTACGTTGCAATATATGCCGGGAGGAATTTGAGAGATGTTCTTTTTTGGTCGGGAGTTGGGATACGGTTGTTGTTTGGGCGGTCGGAGTCTGACACGAGTATTATTTTATCAATATACCCGTGTTCCGGGGATACGGGTAACTCGGTAGGCTTATACGAGTAACATGGATCCGAGGAATCCGGCGTGAATCGACACCCGATCATAATGTGTGGGATTCCTTTTTGGATTCTTGGAGAGGTTATGTATAATAAGTGGGTTGTTGTCTCTTGTGCGTGTAATACACGTTGTTTTCTGCTTCCTTTTATGGAGGAGAGTTTCGAAGTGGTCGAACAGAAAATTTAGGCAATAATATGAGTGTGGTTTTTGGGATCACAAGTATTTGGTAAGAAACTTGATGGGGAACATATATGTTAATATGTGTATGCATGTAACCAATCATATATCGGGATTTCTGTACACAATTTGATCGAGCATTTATTTAAAATTTTTTTTTTTTCAAGAGAGAGGAAGAGGTGTCCCAATGTAAGGAGCAGGTGGTGGTGGAGCAAGAAGATCAGCTTCATTCCTACATATATACACTTTCAACACCGACGTTGGATGTGCCAAGTCGGACACTAGCTGATATCACTGAGATACTTGATCAGTGTATTGATGCAATTTTATCAAGATCTCCGAAAGAACTACAAGTTTTAAGACCACCTCCTACTTTACCAGATCCAAGTTTTCAACAGTCCTGTTATTGATGTTTATTTCAAGATGCCAGGACAGAATCTTCGAAACTTCTCAAGAAAAGAAAAATAGTTGGACAGAGTGAGTCTTAAAAATTTTCATCATTATTTAATGATGAATTATACGGGAAAAGTATTGAAGTAGACCTAATTCATGGTTGTAATACGCAGAAGAAGGTGATGATGGATGAGGCATCATTACCTCGATCCTTTCACTTCTCTCTTTTTACAAGTTTCATTCTTATCCAGCTAAAGTAGTTCAAAGAAGAAAGAGTTTATAAATTTCATTGATTAATGTTCATTAATTTCAGGAGTTTTCTTAACAGTTAAGCATACTAGAAGGTTTCCAGTATTTCAAGCTTACTGTAAAAATTCTGTCATGTCATTAGATTATGCATTATGCACCCAGAATAAATGTGGAAAATTCAGGCATATGCAGACGGTTAAAATTATCGGAAGAAATAATAATAATGATATTAATAAGAAAATAATAATAATAATAATAACCCCAGCTAAGAAGGTGTAATATTAAGATATGGGTTTGTTTTCAGGAATATTTTTTTATTTTCAAGTGTCCAGTTAATATCTTAATAGATACAAATAGAGTCATTTTCGTTCTAAAATGGTACATTAACAATGACTGATTTACGAAAGCTTTAAATTTGAAAATGACTTATTGATAATAGGTCAAATATACGTGAATGCATTTGATTTTCCGGAGTAATATCCTTTCATGAGTTTATCATTACCGTCATACTATTTTTGGAAATAAATATAATTCTATTTTCAATTATTCATCGAATAAAGACGTGTAGATTACTATTTATTTGTAATTGTTATTTTTCTGAAATCAGGCATGAACTCGTAAAATTTTTTTGCAAGAAGTACTGCCCATATTTGCACTTAAAGAAAATTTGGTAAAGTTGCAAGAAATTTTACAAGACAACTATGATTCGGAAATAGCAAACGTTTAGGATACTTGTTCCTTTGAAAACAGCACATAAAGATTACTGGCCAAGCATCGAACCGCTTGACTCCTCAAACTATGATATTTTCGGAGAGCAATTCAAATTATTGAGCGAATAAACGACATTACTACGGCAGTGATATAGGTTAGTGCAGTTAAACAAAATGTTCACATTGAAAAAGTAAAAGCATATGATACCCAATTTTTATTGAAGAAGCTGTAATGATTAATTAATAGCCAAGTGTGAGATTCATTTATTTGATTTAAATTTTTTTTGATTCATACATGCATATATCTTACAATTTCTTATTTTATTAAACAATTTCAACGCAATTTTAGTTTTTTTTGTTTTTCTCGAAAAAGATGTAACGATAAACCTTACAAACCTACAGGTGCACACTTTATTTTTTAGTCTTTACGTGCCAAATTATATTTTCCCTCCCTTTTTTCATTATCACTACACATTTTGTAACCCCTCCGATGATTTTCCAATTTGTAATAGCTTTCTCTGAGGCCGTTCGTGATATTTTCGATGGATGCTTGTAACCTTGGTGAAGATTTGTCGTAAAAACGTTTTTCCACAAAAAGCGGTATAATTCTCGCCACCTCTTCCCGAGATATTTTTGGGTCTTGCTGCTTGGACGACATTTTTAAGTAATCGTCTTCAAATTTTTAATAAATTAAACTAAGTTTGCTGATGTTTCCAATCTGAAACTTCTTAAAGATTGAAGTACACTTTCGTTCGGTAAAAGACTTAAACTGTATGTAGCGCTCGACGTGACTAAAAGAACTAGTGACCGTCGTTAAGTATTTATTCAAAATTTTAGAGTGCGGGATGAGGAAATCGGAGTATCTTAGAAATGACTGGCTAACGGCGCGCCGCGGCGTCACAAGCAACAAAGAAGAACTAATTTTAGCTTTTGTTTTTATCTTTTCTTCGGAATAGTTATTCTTCACGCCAAGCGACCTGTGGTCTACGTGCGATTTGCTCCGTCCGCATGATCTATATCTATGAAAAAGCAACGCTCTAATCCTAAAAAGTCACGTATGGTTTATAAGAAATAGATCTCAAATTATTATGTTCACACATATGTAGATGCTTAGGGGATGATTGTCGTGTATTGATTATAATTACTTGTGTTACGTTACATAAGTTTGTTTCCTAACTGCTTCAATAGAGAACGATGGAGAGTATACATTTTTAACTAACTTGTTGAAACTATCATAACGAATTGTAGCGGGTCTAGTTGCATAATTACGAAAAAATTTTGTTTGCTTATTAATTTATTGTCTAATTTAATAAGTTTATCATTTTTTAATTAATTGTTTGAATCACGACACATCATAAATGGTGCAATGCGCTAGCCTGTTGTGACCTTATTGAAAACTGTAGGTTCATATAAAAAAAAAACATCAACAAAAGATGAGAAACAACTATTATAATATTACTTGTGAAGTAATATGAACAGAAAATTTTTTGATTAAACGCGTGGATCAAACAAACAAATACACAAGGTATGGCATGGAACTTACACTTTCATCAAATTCATTTATTTACTGCAAAACGCTTATAAATATTATCATAATATAGATTCCTATCTACTGAATAAGACACCTTTATAACATATAATTTTTGTTCATACGTATATTCATTATTTCCAACATGAAAAGTTTGTTTTGAAGTTATAAAAACTTCATTAGAGTTGTGGAAACATGCCTTGATTGAACAACTTATGAGTAACTCGAGCTTTGAGAAAAAACGTAATAACATACTATTATTAATGTTTGAATAAACCTTGAGATTTTCATGTATTTTGTGACATCAAAAACCCAATAGCAATTTGCAGTATCTTGTTGCAAAAAACCCATGGTAAAAAGAATACCAATTGCCAACCAAACTCCCATTGTTGATTATATTGAACACGATTTACAATATCACTTAGGTTTAAATATTGAGAAAAACTCGAAAAAATTGGTATACATTTCTAAAAAAACAAAGTACATCTGAAGTAGATCTTTTTTCAGGAAAATTAGAATTCTGAATGATTACATTCAATAAACCTTTAGTGAACAACGACTTAGTAAAAATAGATCTATCGTATTCCAAAAGCGATATATCAAAAATGACTATTTTGTTTATGAAAGGTCATAATTTCTAAAACATAAATATAAATATATGCAGATAAACTTAATCTATTATTGATACATGTAATTTCGGAGTTATGACCTGTTGTAAACTTGTAACATCTGGCATATCATTTTTGGAATAAAAAACTTCTGATTTTTTAAAATAATAATAATAAAATAATTTTTTAATGTGATCATTTCAGAATTCCGACTTTTCTGAAATAAGACACGCATTCGCCATTAGTAATAAATATACTGAGAGTAATTATACGAAAGGGAGTTAATTTTTTAGATGCAGAATCCTTTAGGGAACAATAAGACATAGTGACAAGTAAATTTTTTTTATTACTTTTATATTTTTTCAAAATTTATTTATTTATTACTATTTATTAAACTAGGTGTAATAAGATACATTTCATGTATGTGATTACAGTACATAAAAACTGCAAGAGGTTTTCATAGAAACCTGTATATTTATTAATATTTTTACATAAATGTATATTTTACATTTTTTCCAATACAATTTTATAATAAAATAATACACACATTTTTAATTTGTAATTAGAAACCTTACATCTACAAGTGTGTACAATTAATTTCTTTTGTTGTTTATGCACATGCAATTTTTTTTTTTTTCCAAATTTTGTTCATTTATATTACTATTGGCGACGCACCTCTGCAGATTTTCCATTTTATAATAAGTATCTCTAAGGCCATTCACGACATTGTCGATGTTAGCTTGTAACGTTGGCGGATAACTGTTGTAGACTCTTTCTTCCACTAGGTTAGGAAACCGTTCTTCCACCTCTTCTCGAGATATTTTACCCTGGTACTTTGAAGAGCCTCGCTGCTGGGACGTCATTTATGAACGATTTCGACTGATATTTTTAATTCGTAACTGTTAAGGGTGCGCTTAGTCGAAGACTTATTTGAAACTGAATACTGAAGCACTCGATGTTACGAAGTTGACTAGTAGCTGTTACTCAGCACCTAGGGTATTTATATAAGAATTGAGCGCAGAGTAGAAAAACGGAGAGAGAGAAGGAAATCACTTATTAGCTGCGCGTCACCAACAAGGTTGAGTGATCAAACGGTTATCGTATGCTGCAGGCAAGAGAAAGTATATAGAATAGTATATCCTTTTAATGATAGAGTTATTTACAGTCAAACCAGAGTCAAAGTCAATGTCTGTATTTTTATCTTTTTTTCGAAATAGTTATTTTTCACGTTATAAAGCAGACTACGTGCTGTTTACTCCGTGCGCATGATTTATATCTATAAAAAGCAACGTTCTCCGATTGTTGAATCATTGTCATAATTACATCCTTATGTTCAGTGTCTTATAAGATTTTTTTTAAATCGCTTGAACAGAAATGTTTTTTATAATTAACGATACAGTTAAAACGAATATGCTCGATGACGTCAGTAGCTGCATTTATGAGACTTATTGTTTTCTTTTATGTTTCGCGATACGTATAACTAGTAACTAATGTCGGCTCTATTTGGTTGAGCATTACTTACGTGTAGAAGAATAATGTGTCTTATCTTCAATTTTGATCTTTTTTAAAAACTTTTGAAACCGTACAGGTACATTTATCTGTGAAAACATAATATATTAATTGATAAATTTGTCTTCTGATGAAAAAAACTGTGACCATACATTTTTTAATATTTAATAGATCGAGCGTGTTTCAACGATGAAATTAGACGCGTTGTATCATTAAATATCTACATTTTTTTTTGGAGTTTAGTTGGGACAGCATAGTAATATAGGTACGTTTCGTCACTTGTTATGTTGAAATTAATGTTATTAAAATAGCGATTATCAAATGTTTGAAGCATTTCATTGCACTACCTTACTCGAAATTCTCTCTTAGTGTACCTTATAAAATAAGTTACCCAGAGAAAACAAAGCTTTCCAACTTTTAATTTATTGTAAATTTTTTTGCCCGAATAAGAGTCTCACTTATCAGAAATATTCTTTGGGTGTTATTGTCTGGCAGTATCGTAAAAATAGTTTTTGTAATAAGACAAAAAAAAGTTTATACTTGTTTCAATGATTTTTTTTTTCAATCAAGTTGAAAGTCATTTAATAAAATGATTCTCACTGGATTTTTATTTGTCCGATACGACCAAAAGTCGTATATTATTATTTTTTTGTTTGCTCAATGGTTTTTGAAATATATTTTGTGTGTGCTTTCGTCAGATATCAGACGTATTGATATGTTTCGTAAAAAAAATTATCTAACAGTTCG
The DNA here is from genome assembly GCA_030522625.1 of Copidosoma aretas. NCBI lineage: Eukaryota > Metazoa > Arthropoda > Insecta > Hymenoptera > Encyrtidae > Copidosoma > Copidosoma aretas. The sequence goes on from JAPYYV010010110.1 coordinate 6,860, forward strand.
TTTTAGAGGGCGACTGTATTTTTGATAAAACCATTACTTTTTTCAGTGATTAACTGTGCTCTTATAAGAAACGATGTGTGTGCAACTCTCCTCCAGCTGCCCTAACCTTGGAGCACCACCTCGTGATCAGGGCTGCAGCTCATTCTCTATGTTAACTTGCCTAGTTAAACAAAAATGAAAAATTCGTCACTGTTACTCAATTTTATTTATGCTGAGTTGCTGCATCCACGCCGAGAGGAGGCATGACTTTTTTGTTTGGGCTGAAAAATACAAAAGAGTTTTTTTAAAAATTGATTTCAATCATCTCTTTTATTTTTCAACGACACGAATTTTAACCCACACGCTTGTCTCTTTATTTGGATGTTGATACTGATTTTGATGACGGGTAGAATATTGATAAGTTTCTATATATTTTGTGACCTTCGAAAATTTATCAGATACAAGGAAACAAAATCCATGGATAACTTTTTTGCTTTTAGTACCTTAAAGATTAAAAAACGTGTATCGTGCAGGTAGTCATTGTCTATACCTATTCATTCAAACCCCGAAAAAGATATGCTAAAAAATAGAGATGGTATGGAAAACAACGTAATACGATGAATTCTGAGCTCAACCTTATATTATCTCAGAGTGGATTAAAAGTATGAGTTTGAAAAGCAATCAAACATCCTTAAAACAAATTTTGAGCTTCGGAGGAATCAGAAGTTTCGATCAGGTCGAAAGCTATGAGAAATTACTTGAAAGCTATATGAAAAGCTTTTATGAATCGACTGTGAGGATTAGAGAGCTATGTTAGTGAAACTCCATAATCAGGAAGGTATGTACTTTCTTTTTTTTTTCGCCAGGGGCGAATTAATCGATGGGAACATTTATGAAACCAAACTGGCGCGAACTCTAGCTCAGTAAGTTTTATTTTTTCACGTGTAGCACGTATACAGAATGAAATTTAGAAATCGAAGATAGTGGATGAAAATATAAATTTACACTTCCACTATCAAAGACTATAAATAATGACCTATTAATAGTATCGACTGATATTACTTCGATAGCCACAGCTGTGAGGTAGTTTTCTTTTTCCTTTTGACGATGGGCTACATTAACTTTCCAATTGGTGACGTACAGTAATTGAGCATATCTTAAGCGTTGTCCCCCTCTCCTCGCTTGGTAATTGTTCATGCATATGCTTAAGATAGTGACCAGCCTTCTTCGTTACCCTGAGCATTTTAGTCAGCTACAGACTAGCTTTCCTCAATAGTTGCGCGTGGAAAAAGCGGGAAAAAGTATCCCATAGTTTTGTCAGATCGAAAAAGTATAAGCAGATAATGTCCGGAAATCAGAAAGCCAAGAACTTCAAGAAAGCAGTTCATTCTACCAAGTAACGCGTAAAGATGCGGAGAAGGTGTATCCGATCTCAGGTGGGCAAGAACTCAACGTAAAAATCCGATAAAGTTACAAGTTCTATGCGATAACGTCATCAATAGCTTTCGTGACAACTATTTCGAATCGGAGAAGAGGCGTAGGCAAGCGCTTAATACTCGTAAGGAAAAATAATTGTAAGTGCGTGTATTCAATCGAGGATGACGTTATTGAAGTGAGAAAAAACAGTTTTACTTGTCCGCTTATTGCACTTATACCCTCACTGTCGAAACTTGCTATGCACAGATTTTTCAACATACTGATTTTCTTCCTTTTTTGTTGAATTCAACATAGCTTACAATTTTGTGCATTCTATATTTTGATTCGTAAATATGCGACTAAAATGTAATAATTATACACATTAAATACGTCAAAAATGCATCAATTTTGTGTCAATTTTGTATCACCGCTTGTCCCAAGAAGTATACACAAAATAATAAAAGTAATCATTGCACATACTTTGCGAGGCTGCTGGCATATTCAAAAGTTGGGCTACAGTAATAAAACGTATATATAGGTAATAATGCACGGATAAAATTTCATTAATCGTGATTCGAGGCTTTGGATCAGCAATAGTTATCATTAGATAATACATATTCATTCGATCGTATGAGCATATTCCTTTTTAACTTCCAATACTCACTGAAAAAGACTTGGGATCCTTTCCTCTTGGGAAGACTAAGGGATCCTTTCTGTCAGTGTGCGTCTTATTTAGTTCTAAAGGGGACGTCTCAATAATTTTGCGTATTTGTAGGATTTTCACGAGAACCGTGTAGGTTATTGTGCTCTACGAAATTAAATTTGAAAATGAAACAAAAATTGTGTCATCGGACGATACTGTACAACACACACACAGCGGCCCGGCCCGACTCGTTGCCCCGCGTTTCTCTCCCCGCGCAGCAGCGACAAGCCCAAAATCAAACTGTCCGGGATGTACACCCACAAACGTATGCATCGTTGATCGCTCGTAACAGCTCGTATCCACCGACGCGCGGGCCGGCGCAAGGTGTCGGCGAAAAATCCGGCTCCCGTCCTCGCTCGCTTCGTTCGCGGGACATGAGCGCGCGAGATCCGCGGAGGACTCCACTCCGGAAGTGTCGCTCGGCGTGACATTGCGCGCGAGCGGCCGTCCCCCGCATCTGCCGCCTCCTCCTCCTGCTCCTCCGCCGGATTCGAAATCATACGAACGATCGCACCGAGTGTATACAAGTATACCTTGGTGCGTACAGAGCCGGCGCTTCCCATTGTTCCCCCCGTTTTTTTGCTTTTCGGGTATGGACGAGACAACAAGACGACGACGATGGACATCTGTTCGCGCGGCGGCGGATCACTCGACGGAGGAGCCACGCCCGCTGCCGCCGCGCGAGAGCGTCAGCGTGGGCATGTATCATCCTGTCCGCGGATTCGTTCGAGGGGGAAAAGACGGCGATGCGTTTAACGACTCCGTTGATGGCGGAACGGGGCTGGGCCGGGGTTCTTCGCTCGGGAAGTGCAGGGAATCCGCCGTGGGGGGGTCGGTTGAACGAGACGCTGAGCGAGGCGTCGCGTTGGTGATGCGGTTGGGCTGCGAATATTCATCCGGAGCAGTGGATGGGGGAAAAACTGGCTTGTCCGAAGATTTATACGGCTAACGGGACTTGTGGATTGTAAAGAAAGGATCGTGCGTTTGTTTGTGCGTTGGTTGTTGGAGACATATTATCGTCGACAGTTGTAAAATATGATTTTATGGCGAGCCGCGTACTTCAAATTATAGCTTGAATCTGTCACAGCCAAATATTGAGAAAAAGCTTGTCAAAGTTTGGATTGTACGGGAGATGATAAAAATGTTGCCTCGTAATGAAGGGCAGGTAGATAAAAAAACTGTAGAGATGGATAATCTGTTGAACGCGGTGGTCGGAAAAAAACACGCAGACAGTTTTTCGGAGATGTTAATGTTCCAAAATGGCACTTCTCAGGATGTAGAAAGGTCATGAATTAAAATCCTAATCGTATGATCAATCGCGAGGGCACGTGTATTGCAAATTCCTACGTATATTACATGCATCATAATAATAATAATGATGATGATAAAAAATCATAATAATAATAATGATAACAAAGAATCGCTTTGTTTATCAAAAATTATTTCTTCCCCATCTGTACACAAATCGTGTCATTTTCTGATGATAATAACTCTGGCTGATGTAATGACTTGAGCAAAAGAGCGCCCTTGACTTATCTATTAAACCAACCCAACGCCTCGATCGATTAATATTATCAGGGTCTCTGTTCAGCAGAGACTGTTAAGACTCCAAAGCAACAACTTTACAAAATCCATACCAAAATCCACGCCACACTATATTTTTCAACGCTTCGTCACAACGACCCAAGTAACGCCCTTGGCTCTAAAAATCGATCCTCATGTACTTACTCTTACAAAATGAACTATCACTCTGTATTATACACACACGGAGCGCAAAAGACCGAGAGTGATATTTACGAGCTATAATAGTCACCCAGAGGCATTTCGGCGCAGAGCCAGGGACCGGGCGCGCGGTTAATTATAGTTTTGTTATGACACCCGGGGGGCGGGGCGGGGGCTTCCGATGAATTGATGCCGAAACAAATGCGCGCCTAAGTGTCTCCGATCGGATCGGTAAACATCGTAACTCAGCCGGTCCGTCAGGGCTCGCGCGGGGAAAAAGGTGGAGGAGCACTTTGAGGAAATCGAGCTTTTTCAACTCCCATTAGGGGTGCTCGAGAGAGGGTGCGGGGCGGGTGGAGCGCGGTGACGGATTTATCATGCGGCTCGTTGGGTTTCGATGATCGGGTAATGGTGTTTGGGTGGATTGTCGTTTTGCTTTGGGATGATGATTTGCCATGGAGGATGCGTGTCGCGGGAAGCTGGAGCTTTTGGAGTGGAACTTCGTGGACCACTGTTTGAAGAAGAGAACGATCGCGGGGCTGTTCGGTCCGTGAAATCATTTCGACCCCTTCTGAACGGAAGGAATTGACTTAAATCATTGAAATCGTTTTTCATCAAAGGTCTAGCCAATGAAATCATTATGAAATCAAATTTCTTACTAGAAATCTGGAATAATTTGACCCGTCACGGTGGATTCGAAGCAGGGTATATTCTAACGGGTAGTTCTACCGAAAAGCGCAGTTCTAAATCAATTGTTAATCGCATACTGTATATCTATACATGTATGTATATAGATATATGTAAGATGAAAACGGGTAGTTGTAAAATTTTCTTAGGATTCGAAGAACGGCTACAAGTTGGCGCACCTGAAAAACTGAAGATGGCGCATACTTGAATTAACAAACAGGAGCACTGCGCGACCAACGATTCATCAACACTAAAGTCACTTTTTCTTGAAATTTTAGACCGAATGACCGTTGAAAAACGCAAGAAAAAGCCCTTCATAGAATCTGGGTCCGTTACATTTGGTTTTTACGCTGATTCCGCATTTCGGCACCAGAAGGACAGTGTTTTTTCCTTTTTACATAAAAAAAAGCTTCTCGACTAAAAATTAAGTTTTTATAATCATCCTTACGGACACTCCTTTGAAAAGCTGTTTGGGGAGATACAGAAAGGCTATCGATGTTCCGCAGGTACTGCTCCTTCCGAACGAAACCGTCTCATTGTCGTGAGTCCGGACGGACAATACAGCCGCGCGCTTCGGAATACTTACTCCGCGATTGCCAACCGAAACTTTGACCACGAATTCAATTTCCAAGCTCTTGCAGCATCCATCTTGTCCGAAACTCGATTGACTGCGAGAGTAGCCCCGCACATCGCGCAGAAAATCTCCTCGCAGTCGACCCAACACGTTCTCGTGCACGCGAAAATGTCCGCCCTTACGCTCGCTGCGTATCACCACGCCGGGATGAAAAAAATCGCCCCACGCATGTATACACCCCTCCGCGGCAATATATCCATCCGAGAGAGCCCTATTGTGCCCATGTGTATGTGTGTATATATATACACGCACTGTACCTATACGCATACGTTCTGCGGCGCCGGCATTGCTCCGAGCCCCTTTTATTCCCATGCGTCCCGTGGGCGATACCGTCCCTTTCTCCTCGCGCATGCACACGCCGTATACGCACGGGTATATTACACCCACATGTATATATATGTATATATAACGCCTAATAGTTGATATCGTGTGCGGCAAGACAAGAGGAAGAGAGCATCGCAGGAATTGGGAAGGAGGAGAGCAAAAGAAGGGAAGGGCGGTCGAGGGGGAGGGGGGGCGGAGGGGGCAGGCGCGCAGGCAGCCGATTGGCCGAGCGGAGGGAGCAGTCGCGAAAATCGTCCTATCGTGGCCGAGGCTGCTCTAGGCCGCTCTCTCTCTCTCTCTCCCCCCTTCTCTCAGCTTCTTCGACTCGCGCTGTATGCATGTATATAATATATGTACGCACGTACACCCACGCTTGCGCTCCATATATATGTAGATCTATACCAAATCGCATATATATATATATATATATATATATATAAACACGTACAAATGCCGATGGGGATGGGGACACGGGGTGTGTGCCGTGTTCTAGCTACTCCTCCCTCGGGTATGTGTACATATGGTCAGTTTTCCTCCCCTATATGAGTACACTCGTAGACGGTATGCTGTACGTATCTATGGACGAGGTGGGGTGTATTGCGGGCGTGCTTAAAAACGTGTACGCGTTATAAATGGGAGGGTGGTAAAAATGGGATGGTATTGTCGACTGGGAAGAAGATGGGATCATGGCGGTTTTTATCGGGCAAAAAAGGGTAGAAACTCAGGTATTTGGCCGGTAAGGGGGAGAAGGACTGCGTCCATTTTTCGGACGGTCCATGGACGCGGGGAGAAATAGATGCACTGGTCCAAAATAGTGGGATAGGAAACAAATTTGGACAAATTTTTTAACCGATGAAAAAAAAACGACCATTTTTTTCTAAGTGTATACGTAAGAAAAATTTTAATTTGATTTTTTTTATCGTGAAAAATAATTTCAGAAAAAATGATTAAGTATACATTCGCTTCGTCCAAAAAAGGGCCATGAAATGTTCTTGGTGAATATCATTTCTGGACAGATTGTACTTAGATCGAAACAAAAAAAAAATGTCTTTTTACATGAATGTACATACAAGACGATTTTGGACTAATTAAATTTTTTGACCGTCCGAGCAATGGGTGATTCTAAAATAGACCGTCTGTTTGAAATCGAGACTGTTGGTCGTCCAGTCCAAACGGTCTTGGAACCGTCTTTTTTTTCGTGGACGGACGGGTTTGAAAAAAAGACGATAAGGCTAGTGTACTTATACAGTAGGTACAAGATTCACTGAACTGATTCGCGCAGTCTTCACTTTTGTGCAAGAACCGATACGGATCTAACATATTTTTCTCAAAATTATTTTATGCGATATTGCTGTACATGGCTATTTTTTACAGCCAAGCGACTGTACCCCTTTTGTCCAAAGATCCGCATTGTCACATTTTCTAACGTTAAAAAAAGTCGTTCCCCATTTCTTCTCAGGCATAATCTTTGCAGAAAATATTCGGATCGCCGAGATCAAACCTTATTGCTCAGTCGACGATAAGACCACTCATGAAGAGTAAAATCCCCTCGAATGAAGGTTGATGTACTGACAGTTTACAGTCATTTTGAACCCAGATTCGTGCATCCTCACAACGAGGTAACGAAAAAACCAAAATGTGAACAAGTAACTTACTAGCACACCCACCGTGGTCCAACGAGAGCCGCGTCTTCACCCATCAGAAATCTTTTTAAAAAAACCATCAACCAAAAACAAAAAAAAGATGAGAAGACAGAAACATATCGCCGCACGCGTATCGCTTTCCTAGCCGACAGCCCGTCCTCGGAATGACTCCGCAGTTTTCGTCGTTACAACACACACACACACACATGTAGTATACTCATATATATATACCTTCGCAAGCCGGCGCCGCGGCGTGCATACATATACATACATATAAAACCTACGTGACACTCGTGACAGGTGACTTTTGTTTCCCGCTCCGAGAGTCAATATCAGATAACAGCGGACCCCCCTCCCCCCACCCCCCTTGCATTATATTCTCCACCGCTGGTCTGGCGCGCGAGCAAAAAACTATCGGGCCGCGCGTGCACCTTAAGATACTCGCGTCGGGCGTATATTTATACACGCGCACCAGCTGCATTTGAAATATATGTATGGATGTGCGCGGAACGCGAGCGTATGGAGGTAGAGGAAGACGAACGCGTTGGGCTGACGTATGATATAAGGGAGGACGCGTCGAAGTATACAGCGGAATCGGACGCGTCGGCGATTTCTTTTCCGGCTGTCTGTGCCATGAATTGTTGTTTTTTTTTTTCGGG
>JAPYYV010010111.1:0-11515 GCA_030522625.1 Copidosoma aretas
GCGGGTGAGCTCGTAGCAGCGTGAGCTCGTATCATCATGAGCTCATTCCCTCATGAGCTCATTCCCTCATGAGCTCGTACCATCATAGCTTATCTACTGGTGAAACTTTTTTAGTTAATTCAAAAATTTTAGCAGAAAACCGTAAACAAGCTTTGAGCTTTGAGTCTTGCACTGATTGAAATCTGTTAGTAATTTGGTAGAACTTAATGCACAATATCACGGTTCATGTTGTCCAACAAATATCGGTTGAAAAAAGCAAAACATATGTAGTAGCTTTCACTGATGAATTTTACAAATTACAATTTGTAATAAATTTATTTCATTAAAAGTTTTAACTTGATACATATCTATTCTTATATTTCGTTCAATATCACTACTGGTTTTTATCGTCAAGCTGTCCCCAATGAAGTACAAGAGGTTTTTTTTTAGATGTTGTAGAAGCCGAGATATGGCCTGTTTTGCGAGCGTCCACGATTTGAAGCGCGAGAGTTTGGTTTAGCCGAAGCGGTTCGCCGAGCACTGGTGTCCAAACTTTAATCAAATATTAATTTTGTACAGTTGTCGGAATAAATAAACAAAAAAACTTTTTTACAGCATAATTTCTTACCTCTACGTTATCTACTGATTAAATTAATTTTTTTTTTTCAATTTCTCAATATCTCATACTATTATACACGGAGAAAAAAGTTACATGAATATTTTTCGTAAAAGCACCAGTGACGTTGTAACCAACGATTGTGACCGTAAAGCTACGGTAATTTTCCCATGATTAAGGAGGATAGAGCAAGTTGTACCATAATAACTTAGGAGCATATATCTGCGAACTGCACTATTGTGTTCAACTCGCTAGTACTCGCATGATTGTTGACACATCATCACCGAAAAATTATGAGTCATTTAAGGAGTTATGAGTTGACGATTTGTTTTTGTCAAAATTCGATAACTGTCTCCGCTGTTTCAGAAAATATTATAACCTACAAACGTACAGAACACAATTGCTTTAATCGATAAAAGTCTGATATGTATTTTAGAAATTACAATTTTTTTAGCATAGTATTGTTCTATTGTCTCTTAAAATATTCGTACAAAATTTGAATTTCAAAATTCCGCCACTCGCCTTTGACTGTTATTTGTTTACATTTTCCCTCATTACTTTCGGAATCGTCTAGTCTTCTAGGGGCCCTATGATACTAATCTATTTAAGAGTTTACAAGAGTTTGTTTGGTTACTCGTTTGTTAAGGTCCCATTTTTTATTTTGCAGCTGTCTCAAAAATACAGTCAGTATATTTCAGTTTGAGGTCAATTGCCATGTATTCTGCTATCTAAAGTAAATTTTGAAATCTTCTTTCTGAGGTGAACACAACAGTGTAGTTCGCAGCTATATGCTTCCAAGTTGATACGGTACCACTTACTCTATCCTCCTTAAGGGAAAAGATGGCGTCAACAGTCGATAATTCTTAAATAGTGTTAATTTTTACTTATTCGCTGATTGAGGTTGTTAACAGAATAAGCATATATATTATCGACTAATTATCGATTGTTGACGTCATATTTTTTCCAATCAGGAAAAAAATTACCGTGGATATATTCCGTAAGGTCTGAACGGTTCTAAAATGGCAACACTATTACCGGTGCTGCGTTCCGCAAACCAAAACAACGGCAAACATCTGATCGAAGTAAACAAACGTAGGTAAATACGTGGTCTTGTACATGCTGTTGTTTCGGGTTGCGGAATGCAGCATCGGTAAGAGTGTTGCCATTTTACAACTGATCAGACCTTACGGAATACACCACTTAGCTACATGGTAAAAAAAATCAGGATTCTACTTGGTATGTCCGGTGGATTATACAAAATTACTGGATACATATTTTTTCTTGTTTCATATGAACAAAAACTGACGGAGTTATATATAGTGCGTTAATGTTACGCGTAACGTCAAACTCTCGTAGAAAATCTGCAAGATGGCGTAGTTCACTCCCACTCCGAACTTTTGACGTGCTCTATCGTTGTAATTTTTTAATAATATTCAAAAAGAGAAATAGTACGTGTCAAATATTTCTATATAATCTAACTGACGGACCAAATAGATTTTGGATGCAAATAGCTGATTTTTCAATAAATATTCTTTTATTTCAACGATAGAATTAAATAATAATAATAATAATAATAATATGATACAAATTTTTTATATCTGTTACAATCAACCAATACATATTACTAATTACAGTACAATTCATTTCACTGTGTCTCAATTATATCTCTAGTCTATCCGATAATAAAATTAAAAAACTGTATTAGGATTTTAAAAACCTTGAAAGAACTACTATTTACTATTTACCAAGAAACAAAAATCAATCTTTTCAGTTAATAATAACAAAATTTTTCTACCATGCTGTAATAAGAAATTGTTCATCTAGTCTACAGGGAAAAAAGTGATGGATCACGTGATGAAGCCTCTTTATTCGTTTTGTGATTCGCTGAGACTGGTCAAGCGTGTGTAAAGTGAAATCGAGATTATAAAAAATTGAATAAAAAGTCATTTCAATGAAAAAAAAATTAAAACTTTATGTTGTGATATACCCCAACTAATCATTTAATTTTCCTTAAAAAATCATGAAAATGAATATGATTCAATGGCGGGGGTTAGCGCACGAAGCGCACAGAGGGCGGAACCCCTAGTCATTTAAAAACTGAATACCTTTACCTCAACTTTGCTGTCCTGGATTTCTATTTTAATCATTGTTATCAATAGTTTTCAGATAATCATGCTCGTTTAAAATGGTTCATAAAAATTAAAAAAATTATAATCTTTGATATATTTTGTTTTAATCAATGCTGAAATCGTTTTCTATATTTAATAAGTTTATTTTTTCTGTCCAATATTACGCCATCAGTGAAAATACTCAGAGATGGCATTATAACCTTCTATACGGAGAGAAAAATCATGAGGCAAACAAATATGCCCATGTGGAAAAAGTCTACGGTGACCGGGCACAAGCGTTCACACTATAAACTTGATGTTTTAACCGCTTAGACGTGATGAGTATACAGCCTACGCTATAGCCAAGAAGAAATTGCATGCAGGCAGTAGCTTTTTTCCATTGCCTTTATGCGTTTTTACTTGGAGGAGTAGGGGGTCTGTTTTCAGCCCACTTCCTCCCCACCCCACCCTCCTACTCTTCTCTTCATCTGCAGCGAATCAGAGCGTACACGTTTCTTCTCAATCCCGTACCTTGCACTACCGACATGTATACTAGTGTACGAGATGAAAAAAAAAATAGAAAAGACTAGAGAGAAAAGAGCGGAAGGGGACCGCAACTCCTCCAAGTGAAAACGCATGAAGGCAATGGAAAAAAACAATGCCTCCGTGAAATTTTTCTTGGCTCTGGCACAGGCTGTATACTCGTCGCGTCTAGGCGGCCAGAGCATCAAATGTATAGTGTACTAACAGATGACACCTTTAGGTACAGCAACTCCAGAGCCGAAGTAGACTCACACCTGTCGATGATAGCAGAAAAATGCAAGAGGATCCTAACTTACCTTTTGCTTAAAGGAGGTTCTGGAGTAATAATAAAATGCAGAGATAACAATGATATTGATTTTTCTTGATAGTCTGGAATACATGGAACTTCTATGAATTTTTTCAATATTTGTTACAAGTCATTTTAAAGAGAATGATACAAATGAGTATAATAACATAGGCTCTTATGGAACGTAACCTCGATTTGTCGATTACATGGACAAATATCTTTAGAAAATGCAAAGATATTTAAAAAAACTACACCTACAGATGAAGTATTGTTTCAAGATACACTGAGTAAAATTGTAAGTCATGTTATAGTGCATTATAAACAATGCCAACGCTAAATGTAAGCAAAATATTGAGTTCGTTGCGTGGAAGAAGGGGTGCACAGTAAACGGGGACAAGCTGCGCGGGCCGTGGGGCTCCCCGTTCCTCGCCTCGCTGGATGATACTCCCAAACCTCCTTAATGAAATTAAGTGAATTTATTCACAGTGCCTACGGTAAGAGTAACTTAATTAGTGTAGCTGCTTCTACTGAGTGTGATTTGAACAGCCTGGTCATTTCACTAAACTCTCTACTTAATTTACCTGAAACTGTTAGGTTCAAAAATCGAATCAAAAGACTTATTCAAAGACTTATAAACCAAAACGAATCCGGATCGACTGACTCTTCGCTTCTTACTAAAACTGATCTTACCTGCTAGAAGACCTTTTTGGCCTTTTGTCGTTGTTTTTAGCTTTTAATAATAAAATAATTTAAAAAACAAACAAAAAACAAAAGTTCATACAACTTTTGATTCTAAATTCAGAATAATTTCTGAAACGCAAAAAGCATTAATCCTAATATTGAGACGTTAGAAAGGCTTCGCCTACCTTCGATAATATCTTTTGTGTAGAGTACTGGCTTTCTTCTGAAATTTATGTTAGTTCTCCTCATTTCACGGTTGAATTATGCAGCATAAAATTGAACAACATTAACCCCAAACTTAGACTTGTCCTTCTGCTACAGAGCTCTATCTTAAGCTCTCCCAGTACGAATGGGACGCAATCGTGAATAACGTCAACCCTGAAAATAATACTATACTTTTGGGAGATTTCGATGCCCATAACGCCTCTTGGAGTTGCAATTTAACTGACAGTAACAATTTTTTCTTCAACAATTTATTCATCAGGTCATAATTAGACGATTTAATTGTTACAAAAAAAGGCTGCGCTGAAGCCAAAAGGATGAGTCCTCGATGGCTTTGTGGTTAACGTGCTATCTTCTTAGCCTGACAGACTCAAAGCCAAACGGGTTCGATTTTCGTGACGAAATATTGGGAATTTTGATTCTTGTTTCGGTAGGAAAAGTACCCGTGGCGCCGAAAACACATTCTCCCGATTCTAGCGGACTGACTGCAGTTTCTGCTAAAGATGCCTGGACCTGGGGGCAATCTCTCCTGGAGGAGGTCGTCGGCACACCCTAACGCTTGGTAGGTGGCTTCCCGCTAGCAGTCGGCATAGCCAATTCCCGTCAGGGAAGCCAAAAGCCTGTCCTGGGGTCTGATCGCAATTATTCGATAAATGGCAAAAGTGAACTTTTTTTCGATGTGCGTAGCCTTCATTTCTGGTTATTTTACAGCGACTATGGCAAAAAATTGTAGGATTTACCACATATCGAATGATCGCGATTAGACCCCTGGTAAATGGATCGCCAGTGAGTCTCTTTCGGGAAGGAGGGGGCAACACTTGGGCCAGTTCATCCGATGAAGACGCTATCAGCCCTGCAACTATCAGCGCGGCTGAAGATCTATGAGTGAATTCTCTTCGCTCATAAGTCTGATGCCTAACCGGGATGTGTTTCTCTCCCTTCTCGTTGACCTGAGGCTGTTTTAACAACTCATTATTCCGAGCTTTGCCTTGATGCGTAAAGTACCAACCAGATTCCTCCCCTGGTCGCTTGATTGGTCATCGAACTTCGCCGTTAATTTCTCATCTTTCCACTATTTCTCCGCTTCGATCTCTTCTTTCCTGTTTCAACACCTTTATCAGAATAATAGCCCAACGGCTGGCTCTCTCTCGGGGGGGGCGGGGGGGGGGGATGGTTTTAGTCGGCAGGCGCCTGTGATGACTAGCATCACGTAGTGTTATTGCACTACAAGCCAGGGTGGATCCAACACTTCCTCCTGCAGTAGCTCCGTCTACGCAGAAGCGTTTTTAGAAAATTGTCTCCTTCCCGCTATAGAGAAGAAAAAAAAAAAGTTGTTTAAAAACCAAAAGAGACAGTACTTTAAATATTTTGCTGAAAGTCTAAACTTTCGCATGAATCCATCATTTGTTTTGAACAAACGTGAAATCCTGAAGAACATCATTGTAAATACCAAGCCATCCCATGTTTCTGAAAACCTCCAACCAAATGCTAAGTTCAGATTGACCCTTGCCAAAATCTGTCCTCCATGAGTACCACCCGACCCTAATATCTTACCAGCCTGTCATCTCAATGATTATCTCGACTCTCAATTCTCTTTTCTTGAACTCAACGTAGCACTTGCAAGAAAAAAAACCTCTTCTTCCCCAGGCATGACAGCATAAGCTTTGACATCCTTAAGTAACTCACTAAGAAGTATAACCTCCTACTGCTGGATTCATTTAATTTGTTGCTTACTCAGGGTTCTTTTGAAAAAACGTATTCGTCTCAAGCTCTTGAAACAACTCAAGCTCTTAAAAAAACGTATTTGTCCACTTGATTAAGGAGGAAAGAGCGAGTAATACCGTATCAACTTGGGGGCATATAGCTGCGGACTGCACTATTATGTTTAACTCGCTAGTACTCATACAATTGTTGACATATCACCAAAAAAATTATTAGCCATTCATGGAGTTGTGTGATTTCTATTAGTTTTTGTCAAAATCCAACAGTCTCCGATGTTTCAGAAAAAATTATGATCTACAAATGTACAGAGCATAATTGCTTCAATCAACAAACCTCTGCTGCAAATTTTAGAAATTAAAGTTTTTTTTGCACAGTAATATTTTATTGCCTCTTAAAAACATCCGTACAAAGTTTCAGGTTGAAATATTGAGCAGAAAAATTTTGGGAACAATTTAGTGAACTTTTGTCGTTCCGCCACTCATCCTTTGGCTGTTATTTGTTTACATTTCTTTTATAACTTTTGGAACTATCTGGTCATCTAGAGGTCTTACGATACTAATATATTAAAGAGTTTAAACGCTTTCGTTTGTTTACTGGTATATTAAGGTCTTGATTTTTATTTCGTAGCTATTTCAAAAAGAAGATTTGAAAATTTACTGTAGGTAACAGAATACATGGCAATTGACCTCAAACGGAAATATGCTCACTATATTTCTAAGACAGCTGAAAAATAATAAATAAGACCTTAACAAACGAATAACCAAACGAAAGCTTGTAAACTCTTGAATAGATTAGTATTTTAGGGCCCCTAGAAGACCAGACAATTCCAAAAGTTATGAGAGAAAAGTAAACAAATAACAGACACTGGACGAGAGGCGGAACGACAAAATTTCACTAAATGGTTCCAAGACTTTTTATTACTCAATGTTTGGATCTGAAATTTTGCACGGATGTTTTGAAGAGACAATAGACCAATACTATGCTAAAAAAATTTGCAATTTCTAAAATTTATAGCAGACTTTTGTCGATTAAAGCAATTGTGCTCTGTACATTTGTAGGTTATAATTTTTTCTGAAACTGCGGAGACAGTTATCAAATTTTGACAAAAACTAACAGAAACCTCATAGCTCAATGAATAACTCATAATTTTTTGGTGATGATTTGTCAACAATCATGAGAGTACTGCGGGCTGAACACAACAGTGCAGTTCGCAGCTATCACCCCCAAAGTTTATACGGTACCACTCGCTATTTCCTCCTTAAGAAACCAGATATTGAAGGCTATCGACCAATTTCTCTCACCTCGTGCATCTGTGAACTTTTTGAGACAATAATTAAAAATCGTTTACAGTGGTGGGCAGAAACACACGATTGGCTTCCAACGTGTCAACACGGTTTTCGCAAGAGTCACTCGTGCACGGAGAACCTGGCTAATTCAACTCTTACCGTTAAATGAGCTCTAAAAGAAGACTGTGAAGTTCATGCTGCTTTTTGGGACATAGAGGGAGCCTTTGACAACATCAACATCGACATTCTACTTGAAAAATTGATAGAGCTTGGCTCTTCACTCCAAACTTTTAGGTTTATTAAATTTATCACTTCTGAACGTTTCATTTATACTGACAAAAACAGTCAAACTTACAATATAGCCTACAACGGCGTTCCACAAGGCGCAGTCCTTAGCCCCTTTTTGTATGCTATTTACACTGCTTAATTAACTCAAAACCTACCGAATATTTTTATTTCCAGCTTAGCTGACGACACTGCTAAATCTGATCCCATGAAAAATCGTCTTGCTACCTTAGAAGATACCATTTAAACACTTAATAAAAATTTCTTGAAAATTGGCCTTAATTTGCAACCGTCTGAATACAAATTTATCCACTTTAACAAAGGCAACAGTATCAGACCAGGCAGTCTCGAAATAAAAATCCAAAACTCTTCTAAAATCTATCAGATACTTATGTAAACATGAATCAAATAAATTTAGTGCAAATACTTTAAACGATGTCAATACACTTAAATGTAAATAAATAAATAAAAAAGTGTATAGTGTCAGCGCTAGAGCCCGCTCACAGTGGACTTTTTCCACATGCGCATACGTGTTAGTCCCATGACTTCTCTCTTCGTGTATGTAACAGAAATACTGTGCTATCTTTGATAATTCTGAGCACGAAAGATCATTCGGTGTGTTAACAAAATTTAGCCATTATTGATTGGCAATTAAAAGTCTTGGCAGGACTAAGATTTCCGGGGTCCTTGGATTGAATGATTAGACAATGTTGTACAATTAAAAATAAGCATTTTTTATTATAGGCACCATATCTTGATTCGCTTATTTTTCAAGATATCGCGTCTTGAAAATTTAAATTTGGGTTATCGGTATAAATCTATAAAAAATATTTTTTTTCAGAATAAAGTTGGGTTATTATATTATTTTCATTAATTACAAAAATGATGTTTTAAATAAACAAAATAAATCTTATATTCATTTGCTTTTATTTATAAATTACAACTTATACCAGTTGGAAAAAAAAAAAAATAAAATAAAATTATTTAATTTTGGCTGTATTTGTCATTGCCCGTCGGTTTCTTCATGGTTTCTTACCGTTAACTTAAATGTGACTTGAGACATGACTTGAGACGTGCTAGTCATCTTTTAGTTGACGGTAATAAAATATATTAACACCGGGTGTACTACACCAGTTCTACATTCAAATATTTCATGCTTGAAATTTTTCGATGTGGTATAGTATATATATATATAGTATACAATACATTCAAAACAAACGGCGCGGTATCTGACTTAGTATTTGAATAGAGTCTGAGAAGCCCAGTCCTGTTATAAAATCGACAGGTTGCGGCTTGATGTAATCGAGTAAGATATTGGAATCATTCCGGAATAGCATTACAAACAATATGTAGGGGTTGCGCTAACCCAATTTCGTATGGAAAATTTGCAGGAATGGCAAAACTGCAAAATTTTCCAAAAATGCCGCGTTTTTTGACATATTTCGACAAATTTCTCAATACTTAGAGCTCGTAGGAAGAATTTTGCGGGAGGTTTTTTTTCGTCGTTTAATCAGCTATAAGATGAAACTAATCAAAATTAAGAAAATTTAAATTTTTTAATTGCAAAATGAGATAAAACTGCAAAAAAACATGCTCATACTTTAACGTTATGGCAAAAATACAAGATGTTGTTTGTTTTTTATATAAATCTGGGAATGAGTAGTCCAAGATACGTAAAACTTACGCACCAAATTTCATTAGGATCAGTTCGATAGTTTTTACAAAATTCATTATGCATTTAACAATTTAAAAATAATTGAATTTGATGGTACGGCTTTGAACATAACTCCACATAGGTCCTGATTTTTTCACATAAACTCTACAATCTATATAAAACTTGGGTGAAATTAAAAAAACTTGAAAAAATTTTTTAAATTTTATTTATTTTTTTTTTAATTTATGGCTTAATCGCCGATTCCATAACTCGACGAATTTGAGCAATAAGTTTACTAAATTTTATATGTGCATAGAGCTTACCATTGCAACCAATTTGAGCTTTTGTGAGCTCAAATATCTTCATTATAAACAAAGTTATCGACCTTCAAAGTTTGTAAGTGTTTGCAACGAGTATTTTCATGGCATTGCAAAATAAAAAATTTATACCTATTTTTCAATATCTACTTTATTTGTGGCACTTATGCGCATCATGCACCAGTTATTATTTAATGCCAAAAAAAATTAGTAAAGTTGCTGCATGGGCAGTTTTACTGCAGCTGAGATGAGGACTGGTGCTCCACGAGGAAAACCGGTTTGAGCACTTCAAATCCGGTCGAGTTAAAAAATTGCATTATCTCGGCTTCTGTAGCACATATCGAGCTGTTTTTTTTTTTTTTAATTGGGGTAGCACATCGATATAAGAACAACTGTAATGATAATAGCTAAAAAATTCTTTTGCATTGAGAATTGTTTAAACAAATTAGAAAAAAGAATTTAAATAACGTTGGAAATTTTTTTTCAATTCAGACGTTTTAAAGAACATTTTTTTACTATATTTCTTGAAAACAATATTAACAAATCGTTATTAATTTAAAAACAACAAAAATTCAAAAATATTTGAATGCAGGCCGCGTTTCCATTGCATGATTTTGGACAGCATGAAGAACTAGCCTTGCTCCTAGTCTTACCTTGAAGCTTTTTGGCGGGATAGACTGCGTCAACTGTGTGCAATCTCAGCTGTGCTACGCAATACAAAGTAGATATTTGTTTAGTAAATAATCAGAGCAACATGTTGACACGCGACCAAGCAGAATCGACCGCGATGCCAGTGATGTTGAAAAAATCTTGTTGTATTTTTCCGAGCGTGATTCGTTCCCTCGTACAGATGTAGTAATTTTGATCAGCTCAGGAATAATAGGGGACGAAACAATTAATTGCCATGATGCTTACGAGATCGGCACGGAAAGTATGCAAAAAATCGTTGGAGAAAATTTTGCAACAGTAAAATTTAAACGTAAAGATAGAGTAAAACCCCTTTAATCTATGCACGCTGTTACCATGAACAATCAAAAAGTAGTTATTAATCCGACTCTTATATTTCAACGAGTAGCGGTGGCTATGGAAGGGAAAAACAAGTTAAAACATTTTTTGGCGTTTAAATTTGCACCTTTTCCCTTGGCTCTATTTGACAACGGTAGTATGAGGAAAACTAAAAAGTCATCTTTGTACGATGCCTTTGATGCCTGTGAAACTTCTTTAACAAATACTCTGCATTTCGTCGATGGAGGTCTTTTGTTACACAAAGTTGTGTGGCATGTAAAAGAAATCTTTAACGATATTCTTGATAAATACGTTAATTACGTGAGCAAGCACTTCGCTGCAGACAGCATCATAATTTTCGACGGCTATGGCGACAGTTTGTGTACAAAAACTGTTGAACACGAACGCAGGTATGCAGCTCAAGTGTCGCAGGAAGTTGCTTTTAATATGTCAATGCGTGCACCAACCAAGCAAGAAGTTTTTCTTTCAAACGAAAAAAATAAAACTCGTTTAATAGAGTTTTTGTGTCAGAAATTGGAGAGCGTCGGTTTTACGACTAAAACGGCTTATAATGACGCCGATACTTTGATAGTTCAAACGGCTATCCATTCCAGCAATTTAAATCGTCCGGTCATCACGGTCGCCGAAGATATTGACATTTTAATTTTATCAACGCAGTTGTGTCGATCTGAAAACATTTTCTTCCTCAAGCCTGACGCTCTGTCCGACTCAGAGTCTCCGCGCTCCGATAGGGGTGCGATTGTTGTCCTTGGCCAACTCTCCAGGATGTTTAGGAAACCGTCATAGTCGT
>JAPYYV010010112.1:0-14902 GCA_030522625.1 Copidosoma aretas
AATGCGCATTTACGAAAAATTTACTTCGGGATTTGGGAAGTAAATTTTTCATACTTCTAGAATCTGGAAGTATTTTATTTTACTTCCAGAATCGCGATGCATGTGGCGCTTACATCGAGATTCTCGATGTTTACTTTGTGTTTCTCGATGTCACCACTTCGTACACCAGCTTTGAGGAAGTAAAATTTTTTCCGTGTAAACTGTAAGAAATATTGATAAGATTACAATGCAATGCATCATGTTGAATAGCAAATATCATGATATCACCATTTTTACAATGTTAGACATAGTAATTTTTATCGGTAACGTATGATATTTTTTGTACAATTGCCCATTAAAATTATTATAAAAAATATAGTAAGAGTTACTATAGACGTTATAATTTGCATCGCTAGACGAGTATGTCTCCCTTTTCCTGAAAAATATAGTAATTTTTTAATATGCATATAATACATTTTTTAACTCTACATCTCTCAGTGTAGGGGCCTAGGTTAGTTTATGATAGTTTTCACAATTTTCCAACGTATAAATAAACTTTTACATTTGTTTAAACTACGTAATAAATAAGCTTAGTATTGGTGTTCTCATCCGGATGGTAACCCTTAATAGGCTAACTATTTAAATCAAAACAAATGCAAAAGCGGTTCTAGAGTGGTGTTTTACAACAACGAAAGCTAAAATTTTCAACGTTCTGAAAACGTTTCTAAAACGTTTTATCAACTTTTCCAAAAACTTCTTAAAATTTTTTTTTCAACGTTTTTATAACGTTTTTTAAAGGATGTGTGCTATTAGGGTTGGTTCTTAACGTAAAGTTGTTGCGCTCTTTGCAATATGGCAGTACCGCAAAATTCAAGTTCAAGGGATTTTGAAAGAACACGTTAAGTAATCATGTTATGAGACATCAAAAAGTTTGCAAATACGTATTACATCTTTAAATAGTTTGTTTTTAATTTATAAAGTACCAAATAAATTATACAATTTGAAGTTATTGATTTCATAATAAATCTATTTTTGATTCTTAAGAAAATGTACTAGGAACACAGTTCTATAATTTGTTCTTGAATTCATCATATTCTAAATGCCGCCCAGGTCTGCCTTGCCTATTGGGTTATATATATATCACAACTCACTGTATTACACTTGTTAGCCCCATTTTTTTTGATACCCCACATAAGGGTCTCGTAAAAAAATCTTTCTCGCAACTTTATCGTGATCACTTGATTTAAATTATTATTATAAAAACTGTCCTATATGATATTGTGATTTTTACCAAATATGTATGCAAAATTCCAGCAAGATTGGATAGCTGGATACATACAAAATACGATTGTAAAGTTCGTTCTGGACAAACAGACCATCAGACAGAAGAAATTAAAATAAAAGCTTGTAAAAATATATAACTGCTTGCTCCTTAATTATTATTGGAAACCTAGCCTATCTACTGGGAATAAAATAAAACGAATGATTGAAAAAGTTCGATTGTAACTAGTATGGACGTAAATTTCCATCGCCCATCTTATCCGCTTTTTCCAAGTAAGCAAAATGCTTAATTCCACACTTTTTGGACCGGGTTTGAGTCCCGATGGCCCCGAAGCTGGAGGCCAAGGTTTTTTTTTCTTAATATAGACGAAATTGTTCTTTTATATTGATTATCATTAATTTTCGACATTTTATAGACGTTAAAATAATTTTAACTTATTGCACAATCAACAATTTTCACCTCCATTTTTTATAAATTGCACCTGAGATCTAATGCCAAATTCTCATCTCATGCGATATCTCAGATCAGATACATTAAGTAGGTAGTTACAAAAGCCAAAGCTTATGTTTGGACATCCACGTAAGAGACAGATACATATGGGACTACAAAAATGCTTTTTTTACTCAAATGATGATTTTACTACCTACAGCTAAACAGCATTATTTATTGGCAAAAAAAAAAATAAAAAATAAAATTTTTTTGGAAAAGCTTACAAATTATCATTATTTTTTGTTTTAATATTTAGAAAATGTGTATTATTAACAATTTTGTTTTGTAATAATAACACATAACAAGCGTATACATCTAATTTATGAAAGCCAAAAATTTTTACTGATATAAGTCAACATTTCACTGATTATTTGATAAAATTCGAAAATATTTATTTCAATAATATTAGTAATATATGAGCTACATTTTAGTAATTAACATACGTACCTTGCAAGCCTGCGTATCGAGCTTTCTTAACTGAAAAAAGATAATATTGTAAGAACGAAATTTGATACAGAGAAAAAACGTAAACTTAAACTGGCACAAATGTACTTTTAACCATAGTATTCTATTCTAAATACTCTTTATGCTATGATTTTGAGTTAAAACTTAAATTTTATGACTTATTATGTATGGTTATACTACTAGGATATATTAGTATATCATTATGTACTATACTAAAGTAGTAAAAACGTTAGCTAGCTCCCAATGTTTCATCAAAAATTTATTTTCATGATTTCTAAAGTTAATTTGTAATGATTTAAATTAATTATTTTTCATTTACCATTATTTAATTTTTAAATTTACCCACTCTTGGTTAGTCTCGACCAATCACACGACGAATGAAAAGGCTTTAGACACGTGACAATCAATCTTTTACCATGAGATTAAGAACTGAATGGCGAAAATCGGATCTAATTCAGTTTACAATGAATAACGGAAAAACTGTACGTCACACAGGAATATCTTTCACAAAAAAAGTGTAGCTTACTTAATTATCGACGGAATTGAAAAAAAGTCAAGCGACGACTAGTATTTAATTTGCAATTGGCAAAAACCACTAGAATCAACCGTTTTGTTTTGTGTAGATAAAATTTGTTGCAACGAAATAGAATTTTCAAATTTTACTATAATATAGCTCTAGTCCTGCAAAAGTAATGGTCTACAAATGAAACCATTCTGAATGATTGTTATTAAACTGTTTAAATTACAATGATAGTGTACGTACTCAGCTTAAAGCGCGAAAGGAATAAATCAGTCTTGTAGAAAGAAAGTTTATTTCGTAGGAGAAAAATTAGCACAATGAAACGTTAAACGAAGAAACGCTGTTGCTCAAGCACAAAATCCGTCTGACACCATCCTTTTCTTTTTCTGGTTTTTCTTAAACATTCAAAGCGCGGTTTCCTAGCAACCGAGAGCTCCGTTGGCTACCGCTGGCGAGGGCGCAAGTGTCCCCCCCGCCCCGTAGTCCATCTCTTGTCCCGATTCTCTTGTTAATCGAGGATGGGGCGGCCACGACGACCCCACCTTCCCCACTGGCCGTCGTGCACGCAATCCCAACGGAACTCGACCTTTAATACTTCTACACCTCATTATTTGTCAATTTGTGAAAAGAAAAGATTGGCTTACACTACTCATCTGTAACATCAGCCCCCCGTACAAAATCTCGGGATTTTGTACCTCCGAAAAGCGTACCAACTTTCGTGTTGGTCTCAAAAGGGTTTTATCCGCGGTGCGCTCCTCCACAACTCTCACCTGCTTATCCGAACCGGGAAACACTTGAGTAATAACACCCTTCCTCCGCTGATTCCGATTCAATCTTTCATCTAGAATGAGTACAATACTTCCAGCTTACAATGACTCATCATTTTGATTCCATTTCTTCCTCGGAATCAGTGTAGGAAGGTTCTCTCGTAACCACCTACTCCAGAAATAATCTACTTGCGATTGAACAATTTTCCAATGTTTTCTGAAACATTTCAAATTCCCATTGCATTTTCCAAATCTTACTTCACCTGACGAAGAGGCTAACAAAAAATGATTTTGATATCTTGGATCTAACAAAACATTATTTAATGGGCGTGAATTAAGAGTATGCTCAACTTCTAATAATATAGTTAATGATAATTCCTCAGTGACAACCTGACCCCTTAAGACAACTATAATGCCGATTTAACTTATGGCGCCGTTCTCTCCCAAGCCTCTCCCATGTGAGGAGCGCCAGGAGGGTAGAATCTCCATTCAATTTTCTTTTGTACTGCAAATTCTTTTATTTTGTCATGTTGGAGGGAGGAAATAGTTTCTTTTAACTCTTTTTGCATACCCGTAAAGTTTGTACCATTGTCACTTAAAATTACTATTGGACTACCCCTACGCGCTAAGAACCTTTTTAAAATCATAATAGCTGAGTCAGAATTAAGACTATAGGCTGATTCAATGTGCATAGCTCCAGCAATCACACACGTGAACGAGGTGCTATAATGTTTTTCTCTTATTCTACCTATTTTAATACACATTGGGCCAAAATAATCGCGACGACAGTAGGAAAAGGGACGTAAACGATAATCGAGTCGTACCCTGGTAAGGCTGCCATCATTGGATTTGCTGGTTCTCCCTTCATCATTTTATAGAGAACACATTTGTCAATGATACTTTTTACTGCTGAACGCAAACCAACGATCCAATAATTTTGTATCATTTCATTCATCACACTATCATGATTCGCATGAAAAAACATTTCATGATAGTGTTTAATTAATAGCCGAGATGAATATTATTTTTCGTCTAAAATCATTAACTTAGAATTGAAGTCCTTTTCGATAAATTTTTCTAATCGACCGTTTTCGCGAAGTAAATCTTGATCGTCAATTGAAGCCTTTAAATTTAAAATTCGACTTTTCTTGGAAATTAAATGTAAATGTTTTAAGGCAAAAATTCCTTCAGGAAATGATACACTTTGATTTACACGAATGCAAAGATCTTCCACGTTCTCTCTTATTTGACGAAAGCTAAACTGATTTTCTAAACTTTCAGCTATAGTTTGGCGCATTTTGTGTACAACTAAGAAAATTCGTGTAACTGTCCCTACTGCTCGTTCCGACGTTAAAAGCCTTGAAAAATCTATGAGTGGTTCTTGTAAATGAATATGCATAACAAATTTATTTGTTTCAACTGGTGTTAAAGATTCAACCCCAGGGACTTTGGATGCTGAAAATTTGAGCACAGCTGACTCATTTTTTTTATAAATTCCGGACCTTCCAATTATCTACTACCTGGTAAAAGTGAATTAGGAGCGTACCTTGTACCCTCATCAGCGGGACTACTTTTTGTGGGTACCCATCTCCACTCAGAATTTTCTGAATTTTCAACTACTTCGCTTATACAATTTCCTACAAATGGTTTGAATTCTCGGGGATTTTTTAAAACCTATATTAAACAACTTTGGAATCCGAACAGAAAACTTGCCTGATAATTAGAAAATTACTCTCACTTTTTATTATTTTGATTACTTTTACTGCAAGACGAGGTATAGTAATAACTTTATTCGGAGCTACGCGACATTTAGCTATGATAAACGAGCTATTATCCTTTTTTTTAGGAAGCAAAAAATGCCAATAAGCAATCGCGATAAAGGCTTTTGTACTGACGTCACAATATGTATGCAATTCTGCGGTAGTTTGTTGAAAATTCTTTAACTGATAACATCGGCTCAAATAAAAATGCTTTATTTTATTCAGATCATTTAGCCATTTCTTCCAGAGTAAAAACTCAGATTCTTTAAATGTTTTATCCTACTTTATGTTGCTTGAACAGATCATTTGCATGAGTATTCGCGACTGAATCGTGCACCGCGTTGAGAAACCCAACTGATCGAAAATCGACATAATAATACTCAAAAACTCGCATTTAGTTGGGATTCTATTGGCGTTTAATAATTCTGGATCGATTTTGTTTTTGATTATTGTAAATGTCAATTCGTCTTAACTATTAAGCCAGTGTCGACCTAGAATTTTCTCGATTTTCTTATCTTTTTCGATCGTTATAAAATTCTTGGACTCGATATTAGTAATAATGCCATCTTATAAATATGTGTTATCACTTGCCAAGCTGTGCATCTCCCAATTTGCATTACTGTTAATTTCTATCACTTGTTTAACGCGGTCTTTCATCTCTTTTACTGTCCTTCTACTGCCAAGAAAATCGTCCATGTAACAGTTCTTAATTAAACTATTTGCTGAGTCTGGATTTTTAGACAAAAATAACCCCGCATTTTCATTATTTATACACAGTGCTGTACATGGAGACGATTTCGAGCCAAACAATAACGAGATCATAACGAGATCCTGGGGTTCTGATAATCTTTTTTCCCCCCTCCACAAGAACCTTGGCGCATCTCTATCCTCGCAACGAATCTTAATTTTTAAGAACATATCTTTAAGGTCTGCTTTAACTGCATACGAATACTGACGGAATCTCATTAACACACCTAACAGGAGTGGTAGTGCGTAACTTCTTTTCAGCTTGTGAGCCTATGTTATAACCATAGGCGATGTTCTGAAAAAAAGATACGTACTACCACCCGAAGATCGGTCCCGGTAACATAAAATCATTGAAAGATACTGCACCCGTTTTAGCCGCTGCATCGAAAACCAAACGTAATTTACCGGGTTTTTTTGCATTTCTTACCCAAAGTGCGGTAAATACCATGTCCTGGGATCGTTTTAAATTGTTGAAGCTTTTTCCGCTAAGTTATTATCGAACAGTCGCTCCATCTCTCGATTATGTATTTCTCCATAATATTCTTAATCTCGATCTATCTTTCTTTCTAACAGGTTTAATCTTCGTAGCGCTGTATAACGACCGTTTGAGACTACATCAGAGTCATCATTCCACAATAAACCCACTTCCCATGCACCGTTTACATATTTTGATGTTTTATCTAATATTTCAATAGCCCGCCTATTTTTATAAGTTTCTTTTACAAAATTATTTACATCCAAAGCGTCTAATTCAAAGTAAGATCTTAATAAATCATCCATATTCTCATCCCTTTTATCCCTATTCAGCTATGTACAGCCCCTGCCTCTTGGTCGTGTAATTTGTACGTTATTATTGCACAATGAATAGTTGACGTACTCTGTACCATGAACCGACCACCTGAGCAGACAGCGTGAAACAAAAAGATTTGAAATTCTCAAGCTCATGAATTCCCGCGTAATTATTAGGTGACAATGGTCTTGCCGGATAAGTTGATCAGGAGCTGCATCATAAGCATCAATAAAAATTTCTGGATCTCTTTTGCAATAATTTACAAGCTCTGTGCTCACGCATTGTCTCGATAGGGTCAGATTGTTTACAACTAATAAATTTTTAAGTTTATACGTCGTATCATTGCAATTCAATCGTAAATCTACTTTTTTGTTGCTATAAGCTAAATAACTTTTACTGTCTTCACCCATACCACTTAATCGAACATTTACGCATGTGCTTTCCGCTCAAATTTCTTGTACGATCTTAGAATTAATTATCGAAACTGTTGCGCCCTCATCTAAAAAAGTTAAAATAGTTCTTGAAGACTTTGAACCAATCACTCTGATAAGTAAATATTTGAATAAAGGTACATTATTTAGTCATTACTTTGATGATTCATCATCATTCTTCACCTCAAAAATTTCAAGTGATTTTCTCGACTTCTGACTAGGATCTTGATGTAAGAGCGTATGATGAAAATACCGGCAAAAGTTACAACCCTTTTTTTTACAATTTTCTTGAAGGTGATCTCCTCTGAGACAATCATAGCATTCAAATCCGAAGCGATGAAAAATGTTAAAATATCTCGGCTTTATGAGTCCTAGAATCGTCCATTTTATAGATTTAGGGTGCTCATCGATATAATAACAATAGCGGTAAGTGAAACATTATACATACTACATTGCACATCTTATCATCGTTTGGTAATGAAACCAATTTTCAACGCTATTATAGCAGTTCTCGAAATAAAGCGTAATCCATTAGTGTCATTTCATGTCACAAAAAAGTCAATTTCTATTATCGTATTGATTTCTCTGATCCTGCATTACCGTGCGTGTAGTAGTGTGTTTAGCTGTGCCCACATTAAGGACCCTGCCTTATGTACCGCTGAAAAACAACTTCATCACTACTTCTCACGTCTCTTTCTGTTTTTACAGTTGCTTTCAATCAATCGTGCAAACAGCGCGTTTCAAAATACGTAAATTTTACTTTTAAACACATGAGTTTACCAGATATTTGTGGGCAATCGTTCTAGAGTTTGGGTTGGATATACTTATCCATAGCAAATACCTCCATTCTACATGAAAATCGGTACACAGAGATTTTTTGATGCGCTGATTATGAATCTAGCTGAATATTTCGACACTGATTATTGATGCGTTAAATGGACTGTACAAGTTAAAAAATTGACGTTGCGTCTCTTCCACTTGTGTAGAATGGTGATTCCTCGGTCGAGACGGAGCTTCTCCTCTCAGCTCTGTGGAAAGGCTTTTTCCCGCTTGACGTGATGCCCGGTACAGCCTGGTTGTGTAAATGCAGCGCCACGAGCCCTTGATGGCACCTCGTAATAGAGGTGTGGAGATGCTCGAGATTTTTGAATTTGTACATGCCGCCTGCCTCGGTCCTGGAACCCGCGGGAGGCAACCCAGGTTGGCGGTCAGGTGGGGCCGCGGCTAGATCTGATATGACTGGGAACAGAGTCAATTTCCATAAAAGTTGAGTGTATCTCCTGGTGGTAGTTTTTATTGTGGCCGTCCGAACAAGACCATTAGGTCCTAAGTGAACGGAGCCAATCCAACCGAGTGGCCATGTTCCATTCGATAGCAACCCAGTTGAATCTATGACGACAATGATGACGAAATCAGGCTTGAAGTTGCGGTGGCGTGTGCGCCACTCTGGTCGTTGCTGAAGCGTGTTCAGATACTCCCGACTCTAACGATCCCAGAACTGATTACGAATACCTGTGACAAGCTTCCAGTGGGTGAAATGGTCAAGGTTATCTGACGTCCCGATTTCGATGATCGAATTTAGGGAGCCGCTGACAAGAAAGTGCCTAGGTATAAGGACGTCAAAATCTGCGGCTTCGCCGGTCAGCGGTGAAAGAGGTTAGCTGGTACGGATGGCCTTAATGCTGGCAAGCATTGTTAATAACTCCTCAAAAGTGAGGTTTTGCGATCCTAAGACCTGTCAGAGGTGAATCTTTATAGACTTGATACCCGCTTTCCAGTGTCCACCGAAGTTAGGAGCGCGGGGCGGAATGTAACGCCAAAAGATACCCTGCTTAGCGAGTGTTCCAGCGATCGTTTACCAATGGATTTCAATGTCTTGCAGAGCTTCGCGTGGTTTCCAATTGGTGCTATTGACGTAGGTACCGTTGTCAGACCAAATTATGGCTGGTCGACCGCGTCGACTGCAGAACCCAGTGAGGGCACCGACAAAGGACCTGATAGTGAGATCATCTACTGGCTCCAAGTGTATTGCCTTCATGCTCATGCACACAAAGACTGCAACGTATCCCTTGGTAGTACAGATGCCAGTAAAGGAGCCATGAGTTTAGTGGCAGTTTGGGTTCGCAGGCAGATACAGACGACGCACCTTTGCACGTGGGCATCAATTCTACGTATACCAGCAACGATCCATGCTCGTCTGAATGCGTAAGCGAGGGAGTCTCTGGCACCTCCATGTACAGCTCAAGTTTAAGCCCACGAGATAACTAGCTGGGCTAGAGGACAGGCACCATTTAGTATTGGTAGGTGCCGTTCATTGAAGCTAAGCGTAAAGTGCTGCAAGTGTCCATCACCTCGCAGAATACCATTGGCTTTAGAGATAAACGGATCTGGTGACGTTAGTGGATATTAAGTGGGCAGCTTTCTCCTGGCTAAAAGAACCTCAGCTCATTCGGCAAGTGCTGACGCTGGCTTGATATAACGCAAAACAAGCAGGCGTCATTGAGTTCTACGACAGTAATTAGCCTGAGCACCGACGTCAGTGGACTCCGCTTTAGTCGTATGTCAACCCATTTTGTCGAACCAGGAAGCGCAGGTGAGTGAAGAGATTCGAATGGTTCTGGAGGAGTGCGTCGGAGCTGCAGAGTGTGTCGTAGCAGATCAACGCCAATTGTGGGGCTGAGGGTTCGAAGGACTCTAGTGAGACAACTGGCTCTGTTTGCCACGATTAACAACGATCAGTGAGCCACGTTGGACGCTTCCATTACTTCTGCGGTAGCTTTAGTGTCAAAAAATCGGTGCCTCGGGAAGCGATATCGTCAGGATTTGACACCGTGGGTGCATGCCTTCAAGCGGGCAAAGGTAACAGCTACTCAGTATAATTACATCATTATCCACGAAGGAGTTGTTGGTGGGTTTCGATGAGTGAATTCATCGTAGCACAGTTTGTGAATCGCTCCAGGCATGTCAGTAATCGACGCGTACTCCTCTGAGAACAAGTGTAACAGCCTAGCAGCGAGAAAGGCAGCTTTAAGCTCTAATTGGGGAATGGTCATCCGAATGGACTGGGTTGATTGTGACTGGAGGCATTTGTCTGGATGGATCTTGGACTCGCAAATACACAACGGTGGCTATGGCTCTTCGACTGCTATCCGCAAAGGCATGCAGCTCTAGGCGCGCAGTACGGCGGTGGCTTATCCAACGAGGAATCGTGAACTCCTGTGCATTATTGATTTGATCAAGAAATGTCGCCCATCTGTTTGCCATAGAAGCAGGAACAGTCTAATCCCAACCAAGGTGAGCGTGCTAGAGATCCTAAACGATAATCTTTGCCATGAGGATTACTGGGGCTAACCACCCGCACGGGTCAAATAATCTGGCAAGGGCCGTTAAAATGGCACGCTTTATATGTTGGGGCTGAAGTTTGGATGACGAGAGCTAAAGACAGTCCGTGACCGGGTTCCAGCTGATTCCTAGCTCGTTGATAAGGCTTTCAGTGCGTAACTGTTGCCAGGTATGACGCAACCTAAAATCCTCAGTCAGGCTGCTGAGGAGGTCTGGTGCGTTGGCACTGGAGAGGAAATCTGCCGGAATGTAAAAGACCGATCACTTGGTCTTGTCGAATTCAAACAGTTTCTTGATCATTTGCACTTGATAGAATGTCATTAGCGTGTCGGTCTTAAAGAACAATGGGAACTGCCTCGGGCCGGACATGGCCTTAATCTGTGCACATTTCAAACAATATTGTCT
The DNA here is from genome assembly GCA_030522625.1 of Copidosoma aretas. Taxonomy (NCBI): domain Eukaryota; kingdom Metazoa; phylum Arthropoda; class Insecta; order Hymenoptera; family Encyrtidae; genus Copidosoma; species Copidosoma aretas. The sequence goes on from JAPYYV010010112.1 coordinate 10,978, forward strand.
TGTTCTTGAAAATACAAGAATTTTAAGTATTGTCTTGGACTCGTCTTGGTCTTGCATAAGAGATCTTGATCTCGTCTTCACCTTACTTACGTGATCTTGATCTTGTCTTGAATAGTCGTGAATTTTTACCTACAGGACTATAGCCAGATGAGACGATATACAATTTGTTCATGTATTGTATCCCTCTCAATTTTTAGATACAAAGTTTTATAGAACAATACAGTTAAATAAAAAAAAAAAAAATACATAAGTTACATCAATATTTAATGGTTGAATAAGCATATGCGTTTGGTACTCATATAAAAAATTTTATCAAATTCATATATAAAATGTAAAAGTTTACCTATTAATCTTTACAATACTATTTTTATTTATTGTATCAATCAGTAAGATTTTTAAATGACCAGGCTTAAAAAAATTGTATATAAAGCGTGATCTCAACTGTTACCAAGCACATTAGGGAGCGTGTACGAACTATGTTTACGATTTTTCGGTATACACTAGCCCCCCCCCCCCCCCCCCCCCCCCCCCCCCCCCTCCATACATACAACACCTTTCTGCGTACAAAGAACTTTAATATCAAACTAGTCTTAGGTTTATCAATACTGATTGAATAGTGTTTTTTAAGAAAAAAATTATGTACGACGAAACTTTCAACATGAAATGTAATAAAATTATATTTGACAATAAATTACAAAAAGTTTTTCAGTACCTTGTCATCAAATATCACCTTCAAATCGTCAGAAATAAAAAAACTTAGTCTCTAATTTTTAAGATTTGTCTCTTTAATAAATAAAGGGCGACCAATTATCCAGGAACGAACATCATGGATAGTAGGCATTGGAAGTTCATACATTGGTGCTCCTGAAATTTCTCAAAGATTTGTTCAAATGTATATATTTTTCCGTGTGCGTACATGATATGGCAGTCAATATTTTTTCCCTTGTTGCGTAACCTAAAAAATCATTTTACGATTTAAGAAACGTAAAAAATTTATTATTCAATTTATTTGTCGTAACGTTAACTGAATGAAGTACCCCCCACCCCCCCTCCTCCCTATCGTTACCAAGCAAGCGTAGTATTTTCCAAAACCCCCCTCCCCAAAATCGTCAACGTAGTTTGTGCACGCTCCCTTACAAATAAATGGCTTCATTCAGGATATAAACAAATCTCGAATATATCGTCATAAAAAAAATAAATAGTCTGCATTGAAGATACAAATAATCTGAAATTGCTCTATATTCCCAAATGATGAAGATATCGAAATTCATGATAGAACAAGTGATAAATATTAATGATTTCTCCTATATGATGAATATATATTTGTGTATTAATACTCGCCTAAAACTTTAAAACTTATACTTACTTGAATGTTTTGAAATATCGGCAAATAATAGGTGTGCGCTTAGCTGTTAGGTAGTTGCAAGAGACAATAAATTCACTGTCTAATTTAGTAGTCGATTATATAATGCGTGCACAGTAAAAAAAAAATACTCATGAAGCTTTTTATATGTACATGGCAGTGCCGTTTAATAGCAAAAATACTTTCTTTTGTTGACAGAATTATTTTTTAACGCAAACCTCAAGATGCAGTCAAGATCTTGATTTTTTGAGAGACTGATCTTGACAATATGTACTTCTTGATTGGTCAATCTTGTTCTCGTCTTAAACGGCATTAGACACATCTTGTCTTGATATCGTCTCGATTTCCAAGACAAGACAAGACAATATCAAGAAATTCTTGAATCTTGCGGCAGCCCTAGCTCCGATGCCAGGCCCCGTACGCCCCTAGTTCTGAGGCTAGGTCCCGTACCCGTACGGGTCCGAGCACATGCTTACAGGCTGTGTCTGTGGCACCCAGGGGTGTCAGATTATAATCCTGTGCTTATCCTTGCTCTGTGCGCTCGGGCTCGAAAGAGAGAGAGAGAGAAAGGAAAAAAGAAAGTTAAAGAGAGAGAGAGAGAGGGATAGCGAGAGATAGAGTGAATATTAGGACGGAATGTATGCGGTTAAGAAAAGAGTAGCGCAACTCGCATCGACTTTAATTCCCCGTACTGCTAGATATGCACGCACTCGTCTTTGCTCTGCTGTATGACCTTTCTCAATGACAGCTGTAGAGCGAATGATGTAAGCAGAACATTCCATCAGCCATTATAGACTTACTCCCACCACGACTCATGAAACTGTACAATACATATAGACGACTTATGCATATAGATATACTTTTGCACGCAAGAGACGGCATTATTTCTTAGGCACTATTCATTGCTTTGCTGACCTTTCTCCATGACAGCTGAAAAGCGAATGATGTTAACAGAGCCTTTCATCAGCCTTTATAGCTTTACCTCCACCACTCTATCCCCACTATTCTACCTACCACCACCGCCACTCTACATAAGTTTATTAACGTCACCACTTATGAGACTGTACAATAAAATATACATTTATAGACGACTTCCGCATATAGATGTCCTTTACACGTAAGAGACGCCATTATTGCTTAGGTGAGTATATAAACCCTCCATGTCTTGAGTTCTCAACCATAGTGGGAGAAGCCACATTAGATTCAGCTCTCGTAACGCTGCGAGAGACTGAACTGTGTGTAAACTAAAGTGACTTATGCAGTATTGAAAGTCACTCTTCTCCTACCTCATATTATTTAGAGCTCTAACCACGCTCTCACCTGTAAGGTACATCTATAATTTTTTTCCTCTCCATGAAAAAAAAGATCTACTGCCAATCCATTAGGGATGGCGAATGATGTTAGCAGAGCCTTACATCAGCCTTCATAGCTTTACCACCCAGGAAGATCACCACCTCTCATCAGATCGTATAATACGAATGAAAAAAAGGATACATATACATACGATCTATACATTGTACCTATGTATGTTACATATATAGACGGCTTATGCATTATGATATACTTTTACACTTAAGAGATGTCATTATGTGTAACCACAAAGAGCAGCGCTACCACTATACCTGCTTACACAAATGTATTTTTTTATTAGAGGGAGAGATATGTTTCGCATAGGCACGCATCACCAGCGTGCCGTGTAAATCGCTTGCCACGATACCTAATATTGACGCCTCCCTTCTTACGCATTATAATATGCTAGCGTAAGGTTTATGTTAGCGGATCATGATTATATTCGATCGAGACGCACCCTATATCTCCTAAAATATGACGCGTATGCGCTTGCTCTCTCTCACCATATATTACTTTTAAAGCTAGCCTACTTATCTAAAGCAAGCATAAGCGCGTTGTGTAAAACGCTTTGCGCGATTAATATTATGCCTCGTCTGCTTAACTTATCAATACGCGTCTCTAATGACTTTGTCGACTCAAGTGCTAAGAGGGGATGGCGAAGGTTTCTCCGTCATCGCAAAGGATGTTGTCGAGGCGGAAAAGAGAACAATAAGAGGAGTAGGATGTTGCAAAGGTTTTGACAGACGAGTCATCACAGAGGATGTTGTCGAGGACAGGATGTATGTGATTTGGAAAAGGGTAGTGCAACTTTTTCTTACTCTATTCCTCCGTACTACTCAAGATACCTATACCACCCTGTTAGCACTCTTAACCTAAATAGCTTATAGTGATCGATACAACCCTATGCTTCCAGCACTATATATATATATATATATATATATATATATATATATATATATACTAGTGGGGCTTCGCCCCCTGCGCGCTACGCGTGCCAACCCCCCAACAATTGATTACAGATAATTGTTCACAAATGTTAAATGTATTTTAACCTATTTTAATATTTATTAATACATTATAATTTTAAACTATTTACGTATAACTTAAATTTATTATTTTTACAAAAATTATTTATAATATTTCCTATCTCTATTAAATTATATTGTTATCAATTCTAAGAATTTTTTCTATCAAAATAAGCTGTTATTGAAG
>JAPYYV010010113.1:0-15493 GCA_030522625.1 Copidosoma aretas
TCAAATAATACTAATTATTCTACAAATTTATTTGTTTATTAAGAAATACACGGGCCTAAAGTCCTCTTTATTTGGTATTTGCACATATGACAAGAAATAGAGAGATCAAGACTCGAATTCGGTGCAATATGTTGCTGGATAATGAGTCATATCCGACCCACATGGACGTACGGAGTTTATTAATATTAAATTATTTTACAAACTGAATTAGTATTCAAAATCATGAAAAAATACTACAACAATAGGCTACAACACCACATAATCCTCTTATTCTTCACAAGAGCATCTGAAGATCATAAAATTTATATCACGACTGATCGGTACTCTTTGTTCCCTAAATTGAACTCTACCTTTTTGTACTGGTAAAATTTTCAAAAAACAAAAAAAAAATTATTGCTTTTTCCATTTTCCCAACTCTTATAACTTCAAAACAGCTGTGTTCTTTTTTCCTATTTCCAATTTAGAAAGTATCCAAGTCTCGGAAACGCCTTACGAGCAAACAACGAACGAACGAACATCAAAGCGCCTGCCGGATACTTTACAACTTGTTTATCGCGCTCATCCTCCAAATAGTCGAAATCTCCCTCGTACTTACGGCAATCACAGCCGAATCGACAATTTTAACGATACCAATGAACATCGTCGATGGGATTCCCCGGATCTCGCTCGTCTCGGAGATCGTCCGATAGCGCCCGTACCGCATTCCCGACTCACGCGGCGTCATTAGGCTACCCCCCCCCGCCTCTTCCACAGCTTATTATAAAATGCATGCACATTGTTATAGCCTAAGAAGCCACCGGCGGAATTCCACCGTAGCGGCGCCTGGATACACGCGCATTAGTGCCGCCTCTTTAGCTGCTACACCGGCTCGCGATAATTCAGTTTTGCTTCCTTCCTTCCGCGTTGGATTTTTGTAGGGGGCTCCATTTTTTCACCGTATTTAAAGGGTATTTTCATCGATATGGATGTACGTCGAATTCGTTGAATGTCATTGAAAAAGAATTTAGAAACGCGTCGGGATGATTCTGATGGTATTCGTAAACAATTTTTTTTCACAAACTCAAACAAGTTCTGGGGTATTCGTAAAACTAATAATAAACTCGGCTGGCTGTATCCGGTTTTGCGAGTTCTGGAAAAATTCTGAACAATACATTCTTTTAATGCGGTTTTGTATACTCACTCAAAAGTCGGAGATGCTACCACATATGTTATAGCGAATTTTTCTTAATCCTAGCTCCATGAGACGACATAGCCTAAATCTGGGCCTGAAAGGAAGAGGCATCGATGTACTATTATTTTTTTTTTTCAAAAAAAAAAAAAACGTCGTTTTAAAATAAAATTCTTTTAAATACGACGTTTTTCAAAAATACATAAAGATATGACGTTTTAGAAAAAAAAGTTTTAAGATATGGTGTACTTTTACACTCGACAAAAAAAAAATCACCTCTTCTACCAGTGCACTCAATTTCGATGATTGCATCAGGTACGTATATCGATGGAAAAAAAATCTTTAACTGCAATAGCTATTGATTCGTATGCAACTGCATGGCCCACCTCATAAGTAGGGTACTTCGTACCGACAAATAAATGACAATAACAGAATCGGAACTCACAGAGCAAAAAGTGTTGATCTGCTTAATACACGCACCGGGTATACCCGCGGTAGGTGCCAAGACTGCCAAGAACTATAGCAGAGGGGGAGAAAAGGCCCGACCACCGTTACGCTAATTAAACGCGAAAATTGCAGCGAGCCGCGCCGGCGCAGCCCGGCCAATGAAGCCGCGTAATCAGGAATCCTCTCTCCCCCTCCTTTGTGCCTACACTCTTATCTGCTCGCTGAATTTTTCCTCATTCCGGCTCTCCTCCTCATATTCTAGGTCCCCCCCTCTTACTTCCTCGCTTATTTTTTCCTCCTCCCGGCCCCCCCCCCCTTATCCTTCCCCCCCCCCCCCCCTCTTCTCAACGCGTGTAATGCGCTAGAGTCTCCCGGTGCTGGAAGCGCTGCTCTGGGCTGCGTCTAATTTACTCCGGGCACGCGCCTATCCGCACGCGAGTATCGTGCCTATATACTGCTGCTGCCTCCGTATTTTTTAACGCGCACGCGATGTTTCATGCCTTGCGCTGATGGTGCTTTTTTTTTCCTTCCTTCGCGGTTACAGGGCTCTGGGACTCTTATTATATTGTACACTATGCCGGAGGTGGCCCCAGCCGGTCAAAGACTTCTAGAGTATATTTATGCGCAGCCGTGAAAAACACTTATCCAGCTACTAACGTGTTGATGGATTATCTTTTTCTTCGTCAAGACTTGGTTGTCGGGGTTCAGAAAGTGTATTGTAATTTTCATTCAGCGTTTTAGTGGTCAAATCAAAAGTTGTCATCAAAAGCGTATCCTAATTATTAAAAAATTAAAAAATTAGAATCTCCGGTCATTTTAGGCACTATTTAAAATTTATGAAGGTATTTTAGCAGAACTGGAAACAAGGTATCCCTGTGGCCGGGATTCAAGATCAAGTAACCGTCCGGTTCGGATTAATTGTGTCGAATCTGGCCAATTACTGGGTTATTGTACTGATGGTAAGGTTATGTAGACAAATGATCTAATACTCAGCACATGCTGAAAGTGATTTGTGTAAAAAAATGACCTAGTACGTAAGGCCGGTAAATACGATTAAAACCACGTTTTTCAACAAAATGCTTGTTCAGTCAAAGTAATAAATTCATTTGATCATTTCAAAAATAAAGCATGCACAACCTTGCAAAGTCATCCGAGTTCATACCATAAAACGTCAATTCTTGTCAATCATACGAATTTTTCGATGGCCATCGGACACCAGGACTGATTTCAACCAAACCCTGTATGGTGTAGCGACCGGTACATTAACCGCGCTCCGCGCGCGGAATTTGCAAAACAAGCGCGAAGTAGAACCTTTCGGCTCGGAATAGGGGGAGTTTTTGCGTAACCGCTGACGCCTCTTCGCGGAGCGGCGCAAAACTGTGTTTCCAGCTGCTCGAGCGTAGCGGAGCGCGGTCGGCTGATTCCTCGTGCGCGATCGTGTATACTTATCCGCGCGGCGGGAAAAATCACTCGGGTTGAACGAACCCTGCCGGCTGGAGCCTTCGCCCGTGGCGGGTGAGCCGCGGGGAGAGGGGGGAAAATTCAATCTCGACGATTGTTCGTCGCGACGAGTGTGATTCCGCGCGATCGGCACGACTCGATGATACTCTGACGCGGAGTTCGCGGGAAACGATGAAGGCGGCCGCGGTGTAATTAACGGCGCGTCGATCTTCCACCGCGTAACGATTGCCGATCGGTTTTACATAAGCCGGGCCGTGCGCTTCGAGCGGAGGGGTTTCGCTCTCTCGACTTTCTAGATCGCTCGGTCGATTACAAATTTTTCCTTCCATCGGGAGTTTTGAACGAGAGGGAAGAAAAGGATTGAATACGTACAGTCTTTGGCGAGAAAAAAAACTTTGTTTCGGGTGTTTTATATATCTTTCGAGCCGAAACACGGTGTGACATCGACGACGATTTCTAGTGTTTGAAAGATCAAGAGTAATAATAAGTATGTGAAATTGATTTTGATTGATTGTACGACACAAAAATATATTTTTAACAAAAATTAAAATCTAATGTATCATTTTAGAAGAGCCACGAGGAATCATTGAATTAATCAATGAGGTAAACAGGTTTCCATTGTTACTTTATTATTTATGAATTATTTTCACGCAAAAACTATTGTTCACGTAAGAACTACATATTATACCGTTTCGTTTAAGAAAGAAAAACACACCCTTTTGTAAATATACGAATGCCTCGAAATCAAATTTTTGTCCAACTCTAATTTCCCATAACATTTATACCCGACCGCGATAATTTCGTACCCGAACGATCCTGGTCGCAGGAACTCCTGTAAACCGAGCCTTTCCCGCACAAAACACACGTCTCTTTGCCCTCTAACTCACGGAACAAACAGCGCACCGAATCCCCCGCGACGATTTCCCCCAAACACAAGAACCCACAATAAAAAAAAAAAAAAAAAAAAAAAAAAAAAAAAAAAAACGATCTCACCCCCTTACCGACGAACAAGAATAATACATCGGAACGCACGCACCCAGCGGCGGAGTAACGCGCAAAAATTCACAAAGACACACTCGGGCACTTAGAAGCGCATAAATCGAAGCGGGAAAAAGAGAGAGCCCGGCATCGCCGGAACGACCCAAAACGGTATTATACGCGTGAGAGCTCTCGCGATAAGGGGGATGTCGCGCGCAGAGATTCTGCGTCGAGGTACGGAGCACCCGTAATGTGCATGCGGCAAGTACAACCGACCGCACGGTGCGTGGAAATAAAATACAAGTTGCGAAAAAAAAAGGGCACGATCGCGCAGGTGTGTATACGCAAACTATATTACCTACGGACATAAACACACCGCTGCGCACCCCAGCGTGTGCTAATGTTTCATTCATAAGGACGCGTACTTTATATTTCCGTGCGTTTTTCCTTTTTTTTTTTTCCGTTCATCCTGCTTCCTTTTTCCATTACCTGGGCGTATGCGCGCGCGTGTGGTGCTCTGCCATCAGAGATGATTTGTGCTGCAACGGGATTTTTGCTTATTATTATAGTTTTTTTTCTTTTCTTTAATTTTAATTGAAAACGATTTTGATGCTCAAAATTATAAAAAACAGTTGTGTCGACTCGTATTTTTGTTCATACCAATGACTTCTTGTTGTGTTCAACTTTAATTTCTGTGTTTACTGCCTCAAACGCAAGTGTAGATCTGTTATGAGTAACTCCATTGCCGAAGAGTTTATCTTTTTTCACAAGCTTAAATTCAATTTGGTTCCCATATTTTTGTCCATCCGCCAGGGACGATTTTACGATCACTTTCCGATATCCAATCATGTCGAAATTTTACACACACCATTGTAGTTCCGCAGCCAATGCAATGTATAATAAATTTTTCATGTTAGTTGTCAAACTATTTCCAAATGAAAGCACTTTGTAGACCTGCTGCAGAGCTTGTTTGAATAGAGAAAGTATTCATACTAATTCTTGATAATCTAATCACAATAAACCATTGTATCAATTTTAAAAAACCAAGAAACTTGTTGGAAATGCGAGTTTCCTTGAATGAAAATCCGAAAGTCGTGCATCCTATGATTCGCAAGTGTGTATAGCTGCTGCACTTCTACTACACAGAAACCATTGTCATATATCATTGTAACAAAGAGTTTCATGAAAAGTATTAAAGTAACCGAGGATAACAATGAAATGAAGAATTTTCCCTCTACAACTCTTCAACTTAGGATGCATGAATAAATTCTGAATTGCATGAGCTAAAGATGTTGAATATGACAATATTATTTATTGGAAAACTTGAAAAAAAATTTAGTTGTGTTTGCAGGTGCAGCTGTCACTCGAATTCTCTCTCTTGAGCTGCACCGAGCGAATAGTGTAATACTTATCTTCACACAAAACAGGATAAAAAATGTCCACTCAAACTTAGACTGCGTGTAAACCAGGGTTTTAAATAATTCAATGAAACCGTGATTCAATTACAGTTCAATTAACGAGTAAGAATTAAATTTGATTTTAATGATTTAAATAGGATATTAAATGTTGTGAAACCCTACAAAAGACGCACTGGTCTTTCAGTTTTCGAGAACAAAGTAAATACATAAAAAAAAAAGTGTCATTTGTGACGGATTTTACGAAAGAATTAAATTTAATTGTTTATTGAAATAACTTTCAGACGAGAATTAAATTTGTATTGTAATTGTCTGATTAAGAAATTAAATGTTTTAGAACCCTGGTGTAAACAATACATCTTTCAATTTCGGATTTAAAAATATAGGCACACGTAGATTAATTTTAATATCTGTCTTTCTCTCTATTCCATCTTTTTGCCAGCGAATACGTACGCTTTCGTGGGAAAATCTTTAGAAATGATCAGTACCATAGGCAGAAGTTTCTGCGTTTATTGAAGACTGCATATACTTTCATATCAGCATGTATATAATATACGAGCATCAATGAGTATTCACTTGTATGCATGTATACGCATGCGAGAGCGTAACCATGAGTGGGAGTGTGCGTATGCGTGTCTATGCCCACTGAGAAGACGCAAGAACTTGTATATGAACGGTTTTTTCTTCCGGGTGCAAAGGTACCCGTTAGTTTGTGAGTTCTATCAACATTGGGAGATCTCAAAGTGAGCTGCGTATACGTCTCTATTTATTTCTGACACAGTTCGCAGAATCGCTTCTTTCCTCGTTAGCTCCAAAGTTTTTGTATACTCGGGGGAAAATCGTGATTTGCGCTTATTGGCGATACTGGTAACTCGGAAAATCATCATCCAGGCGATATTTTCATTTTTGAACGTACTGCGTGATAAAATAATCAACCAGGGCTGGTAATAAATGACCTAGCTTACAACTAATTTCATATTTTAAAGGTATTGTTCTATGAATTCATTCTAAAAAGCTTTCGAGGAGTTTAAAAAGCTACGAAATACTGAACCTAAAGGTTGATTATAAAAAAGAAAAAAAAATGTGGATTCGTAATCGTTTTTTTTACGAATCCTTTAGATATGCATTTTTTTTAATCATAGGCTTTCTACCTGTATACAATTTCCTGAAGTAATTTTTATCTCCCAGCAGAACATGGAAAAACGTTAAAAAGAACTTCTATGTTTAGAATCATCCGAAATAGCAAATATTATTAATCGCCTGGCTTTATACACCATTGCATAAATAAAAGCTATATTGTTGATGAATTAAAAGATCGCAGTTCAAAGAATCACATTACTCATTCAGATTTTTATAGGATAAAATGCAAATAATGGTAGGGTATTAGAAAAAAATGAAAGTTGCATTTCCCTGATTATACAATGTGAGATGATTCATTACATTTGTTTCACTCGACATTTTCTTGCATGTTCTACTTGGATGAACAAAAAAAAAAAAATAGAGAAATGCAATATGATTCCCAGCACGCGGTAAAAAAAACTACGGTACTGTTATATACGCGCGCGTGAACTTGGCAAACGCGGCGCATCAGATTGAGCTAATTTTTGCGTAACAATGAGCTTACGATTGCTCCCGTGCAGGTCTACGTAACAACGTGGGTTTTCAAATTGTTCCGCTGCCAAGAAAAAAGAAAAGGAAGACGAAGCAGCGAAGGTCGGGTTTTACACGAGTGGGAAATTTTCTCACGTGCTGAACTGTAGTTGATCTTGTATTACACGCAGTTGAACTTGGCCAACTGTACACAATATTAGGTAAACTCAGTCAGCCGAGCGATGCTGAGAGGAAGCATTTCAAAATTAAAAAAAAAAAAAGATGAAAAATAGTCCTCGAGAAGGACGAGATTTGCAAGACGAGATATAAGAACAATAGGAAAAAAAGTGCATACCATAGGTACAAAACAGAAAATTTAATCATGAATATTCTTGGTACTCTATACGTGGAAATGTATTACGAAGTTTTAATAAAGACTATCTCTCCTAAAAGAATCAGTTACACGTGACTGTCGATCGAATAACTCTTGATCTGATTGGACTAGCTGAGAGCGGAAAAATTTGAAAACAAGATTTTGAAAAATTGAATAAAAAGTAATTTAAATTAAAAAAAATTAAAACTAACTGTTATAAAATAGCTAATCATTTTGTTTTTCTTGAAAAATAATGGAAATTCGAATGTTTGGTTAATAGGTGGGGGTTGGCGCGCGAAGCGTGCAGGGGGCGGAGCCCTCTAGTGATACAAAAACTATACATAATATTGGTGCCATGCGTAATTCATGATAATTTTATGAAAACTTCATTTTACACTTCCACGTGGGACACGAGGTTGTTTCACGATATCTTTTTTTCCAGAAATTTTTTCATAAAATGTTGTGTTTTTCTTTTTTTTTAAATAAAAAAAAATACTTGCTGTACTTTTAATCGAAATTGTCAATGAAATTCTCATCAAATTATTAATGATTCCATCAAGAACTAATATCATACATAGTCACCACAAAAACTAAATAATACTTGCACTTCAACGCGGGACTGCACAGCACGTGTGCACCCACGAATACGAGCGAGCACGCGTTTCCAGCTGTCATCGCACGTATATGCATGGACGATAATTATCACTCTCGCGCGCGAAACAGTTATGATGATTACCGCGAGAGGCCCTTGCAGTGCAGTGGAATCTCGAGTGCGGGAGAGGAGATTTTTTTTTTTTCCTACATTCTCGCAAGGTACGTGTATCAATATCCGTGCACGTATGCTGTTGCGCCAAGGCTGTCCGACACGTGCGCGATGTATACGCGAAGGATTAACGGCTCCGCTGCGCGGCAGCTCGGAATGAGAAATACCTACGCGTGGCGGATTGATGGAACGGCAAAGGGCTTCGAGCGTTAATGATTGGGAAGAAAAGCGAGACTGGCGGTAGTACAATCTTGAATTGACAAACGAGCTTTTAACATCACCATTTCTTCCCGGCTTGTGTGGTATCATTCTTGGAGCAGTTTTGAGAAATCACGTTCCGCTAAAACGTGGTCTAATGAACGAGACGATTGTGCGGGGCATCAGTTTATTTCGAATCTCGTCTTACACATGTTCGTTTGCAATGCAATCATGAACGATGTTTCTCAAAGAGGGACGAAACATTATATTTTCTTCTCCCTGCTTCAGGGAAAGCACAAGCAGTTGTTTTGCGAGCAGACGTGCCTGGTTGCGCACGATCTGCATTTGTTAGCACAGTCTTGGGCGTTGCAACCTGTAAAAATTATGCATCGAATATTTTGGGTATTTTTTCTTCTTAATTTGAAAGGAGCAACGGAAAAAAACTAAAACTGAAGCAAGTTGTCAATTTTTTTTTTTTTTTACCACCCACTCAAATTTACACTGGTGGTGATGGTTTTTGGAACGATATTATTGAAGTAAAATGTTGCAAAAATGAAAAATAAAAAACTCGCGAATTAACAAGGATTTTCCATGCGTATGATAAAAAATCTTACCTTGCGCATCGAGCGAGGTAACCAACAAGCACGCCATTATGGCGAGGAGAACGAGAATGTAACTCAGTATCTTCATGACAATGCTCTATCCACAGAACTAAAGAACTAACTTTTCTTCCCCACACGCGCATCTTTGGTACATTTTATAGTCGCAAAAGACAACGAAAGTAAGTTTCCTCCCATCGTGCGGCTACCGCATGAATCATCGATAAAGTAAATTCGCCTCACAATTCAGACGGGTTGCTTATTTTTTTTCGTACGACTCATCGTCGAAAGATAAATAAAAATAGTGACTTTGCATACTGCTGACGGCTGCATTTTTTTTTTTTTTTTAAATACGAAAAAGCACGATTGTATCGCGCATTCGTAATTGGACATAGTGAAAACATGGTCCAATATCTAAAATTAATATTTCTATATACGATTAATTTGGATGAAACTGCAAAATGATGCATCTTTTTTTTTCTTTTAATTTTCAAACCCCAAAAAAAAAGTTCTAACCTCACCGCTCTATTTTTTTTTCATTCAAAGAAATCAAAACGTATGTACGTCCTTCTGAAAAAGAACCACGATCGACTCGGCACCGCAATAACTGTACGCTCGAGTCCGCGTGAAAAATAATTGCCCCGCTCATCTCCGCGCGGGCGTCATCGATGCCGCATATACAAATACGCCTTCGCGCCGCGCGACTTTTGCGCAGTGCGCTTGGAAAGTCACGCACGGCGGGGGAGGGGGGGGGGGCGCTTATCTCGCGGCTATACGTATAGGAAAGCCGAATAATTGGCTCGCGCGCGCTGCACTTTTACTTTCGACGACGTCGGTCTTCGGTGTAGCGCGCGTTAAGACACTTTTGCCGATACTTGCACGGAACGAAACGACCCCGCGTTCGAATGTATATGCACACGTGTGTTACGGTACAGGACGTTCACCCTATTATCGACTTACAAGTGCGGTGCGTTGATCGATTAGAAACTTTTCCAGATCATCGGAGCAAAAGTGTACGGGCTGCGTATATGTATGGGGTATGTATAATTAAGGCGGGAAACGCCGAGAAAACGTGTCTCGTCGTTCGCGTTTGATGCTCTCTCGTCAAATTGGTGCATGATGCAGCGATCGATGGTCGCCCGAGTGAAAGGGTACTTGTGCATTTGTGCGAGTATATATCTTGCGACCGTATGTACACGTACGTGAGGGGCATCGCACTAGAATTACCTGCCTCTCTCTCTCTCTAATAATGTTGTTACATTGATTTTGACTCATATTTTATTCGAGTGACATTGAATTCGTTATGTATTATACGGATTTTTAGTGATTTGATAAATTTTTCCCCAATCCATTATAAAAAGGAGTTTGGCGTTGGACGATTTTTCAAGAGCTCGGTAGTGTTTTTGCAAGAGTTAATTTTTTACTGATTATAAAAATACTGATTGACACATCATATTTATTTCAGATACAGTCAAAAGGATGTGGGTAAATACCTTAAATATTTTTGTACTCGATCTTATCTTACTTTTCTTTTAATTAATTCATAGAACTGGATTCTCTGTACAATAAATGATGGTGAGATATGTAACATTTCAAATCAGCTGTATATAATTGCACAAGGGCAGGGTTCTAAAGTATTTAATTTCTCAATTAAACAATTACAATTAAAATGTAATTCTCAACTTAAAGTTATATCAATTAACAATTAAAATTTAAATGTTCACTTAAACTTATCACAATTAAGAATTGAATTTATTTGTTAATTTAATATTTTTTCATTAAGAATCAAGAATAATTGTTGATTGAACCGTAATTGAATTACTAATTACTATTCAATTGAATTATTTAGAACCTTGACATTTTCCAAAATATCCGCAGTCCAATAAAGACGCTTCAAGATACATAACAATGATTATTATTGAACGTACTTTCACTGAAATTTCAATTATTGAAGAAAATGATGCATTTCTACTAGGTTTGTCAATAACCAAAAAGCTTATTAAATCTATGAATGTAATTAAATTCCTCCATGCTTTACCGCTGATGCCGAAAAAATCTCAAGAAAGGATTCTCGTTTTTATAGCACACGCCTGCTGTTTAATTTTCGTTCGGCTTTTAACACTTTCAGATTTACACCTGTTTGGTGGTGAAAGTAGTCGAGATTTACGTAAAATCGTCTTAGATGCATACAACCATGTTTGCGCATATATATAATACTATGTGCTCTGAGTGCTAACCCGAGTGATTATGATTAAAAAAATAATTAACTCCTGCCATTGCTAGAATCAACGATTCATTAGGTCTTTCAACTATTTAGTATATTAAGGGGTTAAATGTTTTTTGGTTACCATCTAAATGAATCCTAGTCTTTTGTCTGATACGAATTTGAGTATGCATTCCTTTTGTCGCTTTATACTGTATATCTATACCAATGACACTTTTTTTTGCATAAACTATTTAACAAAATTAATTTACCTCATTTATCTGGCAAACTACAGATGTTCAGCTGCTGATGACCGTATGGATTTTGAGACTTTCAATATTGTTATAACCAGAAGGTGTTATAATTAATAACAATGATTACTCTTAAAATACTTGACTTATTTATTAACAGTATAATTTTATTTCTACAAGCTTGTTTTCAAATCATTTTCTTGGCACGTGTTGATAAAATTAAATTATAAAATAAAATATGCTCAATTTTTTTCGCACATCATAGGCCATCTGATCTATTGTCCACAAACGCAACTATACTGCCTGCAGATTCCTTTATAGGGTGCGCATGCTTTTTTACAATTAGCTTTGAATCTAGATCCCCGTCTGCACTCTATTAAAAAGAGAAAACAAGTAAAAGATAATTAAATAAATGAATGAAGAAAAAAAATTTTTAGAAGGGTCCTGAGACGTTTTTCAACAATATTCGTTATCGATGCTAAGTATGATGTTAAATTGTAATAAAATTGATTATACCTTGCGCAGCTATTTGATGAATGGAGAGACATGCTAATGTTACAAAAAGGATGTAGAGAAAGGTTAAAATCTTCATGATTCTAACAACAATTCAATGTGAATCAAAAATTAGTACTGAATGTATTTAGCAGCTTTCCCAACTGTTATATACCGCGAAGTTTTATTGATGGAGGAAAGAGTTTATAAAAAAAAAAAAAAAAATTTTTTCACTACTTATCATTTTCTTAGAATGTCAGTACATCTTCTATAAACAAAACTGATGATGCGTGCACGCATATATGTCATTACTTACTTATGCAATTATTTAATTGTCGATATTGTTATCAATTTTATTTTTAAACTTCTTAAAACATAAATCGGATGCTTTATCGTCATTGAATACATTGTTTGAAATTAATTTCTAATTTTTCCAACAATCTGATTAAAATTGCGATAAAACTTTCACAACAATTACATTTTAATATCACATTCCGTTATTTTTAATTTAACAAATTTGTAAGAGTACAAGGGTGTTCTGGCTACATGCAGAAAAAAAAGCTTTTTTCATGCTCGTGCGTCTTTCGTATCGACTTGCTTCACGCGTCAAATGGGAAATACCCACTCTGCTGTTATCTGCACAGGCCGGCATATAATGCATTCAATTATGTTGTCGCAAAAAATTTTACTCGATTCGCACATAAACAGATCGACAAGATTGAATAACAGTGTGTTTTGGATTTTCCGATGATTCAATTATTATGCATCAGGGTCTCTACCCATTTAAACAATACATCGACAATTCATATAATCTTAGGACGTCATTTGCGTTGAAGTATATATTAAAAAGTGGTCAATGAATAGTCTTGGTTTACAATTTAAAAAAAGTCTTGTATAAAAATATTTATTAAATTAATGAATACTTCTAGGAAGCATACGAGACCAGCAGTCAAAAACATTTATGTTGGTCAAACATTACTTTGCAATCAATTCATCATACTTTGCTGTGGTCTCGAATGTTTTTTGAAATTTCTTTCAAACACTGAAAAATTTGTATCACTGCTACAGGTAATTTTACATATTTGCTCAAACATCATTCGAGTTCATTTTTTAAGTAGCATATCATCTTTTTGAAATGCTAATCATTTATTTTACTGTTTTGCAGGAGCTCCTAATAAAAATATGTAATTTTTTTTTTTTTCTTTTATTTTATTCCAACGTAAGATGATAGAAGTTGATACTTAATGAAAAAGGATCTTATCAACTTGAATGATTAACAATATATGAGGAACAATTAAAGTTTTGTCAGATTAATTTTTTTTTTATTAGAGTCTATGTCATAGTTGGTATTCAATATATTCATATATCATTCAAAAGTAGAATCTCACCATTGACGCACATGTTTGTAAAACATTGAATAAACATACTCAGTTCAATCAACTTTTTTTAATTGTCAGAGACTCTGATTAAGAGTTGTATATTATAAAAGACTGAAATAATTCAACAAGACATTCGTTTCAAAACAGTTATACATATACATATCAACATGACCAAAACGATTTTCATATGCCTATTTCTCATTACTGTGGTCTGCTTTTTATCTGACTCTGTTTCTGCAGGTAATACTAAAATATTGTTACATTGATTGATTGTTCGTCAAACTACAACATGAAAAAAAAAATTTATTTCAGTGTTACGAGCGGACTTTGCTAAATTTGTGTGCCATTATTTCATATAAAAAAATATTCAGCATTGTCCAAAAAAAATTTGATTGATTTGTTGTACACATGATTTTCGATAAAAACCACAATGACTGTATTGATAGTTTTTGCATTTATGCAGGCAGAAAATGTAAATTATTAGTCAGTTCCACGAATAATTGACATTTTACTCAATTTAGTACGCGAAATTTTTCGTGCAACTATCAGTGATTTGAAAATATTTACATTGCTTGGGAAGCACTAACTTATAATGTACTACAAAAGTTATACTTTCCATGTATTTGCTTAAGCAGCCAATTTATAATTTTACAGCTTGTGATGATTATGACTGTTCGATAAAGTACTTGGGCCACGCTGGAATTTGCCAACCTGGCGATACATACCTATGCATAGAATAAAATTAAATGTTTAGAGTAAATCGGAAAAAAGTGTGAAAAAATAAATAAATTATTATAATTATGTGAATAATAATCATAATTTAAAAATGATTTCATATGCTGAAAGAGTGACCCAATGGTAATTTGTATATAAAATAAAAGTATTTATGAGTACGGAAATAATCGAAGTATATAGAAGTATAAGATATCTAAAGTAGATTAAGATATCATACAATTATAACGAAAGTGGTGTAAAATTACAATTTCTGAGTGTTAGAATTCATCAAAAGGTTTGTAATGTATGTACAACGATTCCTATGTTGCGTGCGGTCATGCATGATAAATTTTTTTTTTGCAGGAAACCTTGTAGATTTTGTTACAAAAGAAGCTACAGTAAGTTGTGATCGATTCTCTGTGAAATTTTTAATTTTTATTTTAAAGGACAGTCTGCAGAATAAATTAAGGAAATGATTTTGTAGATTTTTGTTTCATTATCCGATCGCTGTCCTGTATAAGCGTATTTTTATTTATTTTCTGCAGGCTTTATTGCATAAAGAAAATACATACAATATATATTAATATGAAATCATTCATTTCAAAAAAACATGTATTTTTTCACCTCTGAGCAGATCCCACGAACTGAAAGACCGTCGGTTCAAATATGGTCTTAAACTCCTTCAACAAATTTGTATGCAAATTATGGTGCAGTAAGACCTCTCATGTTAAGAGTTTGATTTTTCGTGCTTTGGTGTAAAATAAACTAGATGCACAGAAAAAAATGAAAGAAAAAAGTTAGGATACGCTGAAGGTATCGCGATTTTCGTTGTGCATTGATATCTCAAAAAACTCAAGTAAATCCTCATACATCGAGAGAACCTGTACTTTTGGCAGTGCAAATGAGATACCTGATTTTTTGCAATTAAATATATCGCTCCAAAATATATTACAAAAATCATTCTTTCATTGCTCCCTTTACAGAAAGCTCGTATTCTTACACGTGCTCATTTGATTTTTACTCGGCAAAATATAGCAGTTTTGATATCACACTGTTCATCAATCCAACAATTACGTCGATTCATCCTCCGCACTGTACACGCAAAAAAAAAGACAATCCTCGTCACGCGTACCGAGCACATTCAACTCCCGTGCGAGTATAAAATAATATCATAATTCCAAATATACCAGGTACACTTGTATATCGAACACGTTGATCCAGACGCGTCGTCGCGCGAACTGGATCGATTCTTCCGTCATCCGTTGCACGAGCAAAAAACCCGCTCAGCGTTGTATACATACAGGTATAATCCGGCATCGGGTGTACGTAAATCAGCGACGCAATCACCCGCGCAACGCGGCACCGATTTCTCTTCGACGAGACGCGTACGCTTATTCAACAACTCGCACCGCGCGGGTCTCCTCTCTCCGCCCCAGCAGCAGCTGCGCGATAACATTACGCA
>JAPYYV010010114.1:0-19287 GCA_030522625.1 Copidosoma aretas
AAATACTTTATCTACATTGTTGGTATGTTTTGCCATTGAGTTATTAAAGTTTTCTTGCATATTTACCATCATGTCTTTTAATTCGGTGAAATTGTTACTGTTAAGACCAACACTTTACCAACTGAGTCATTCGAGCTGGCACATATTCAATACCTCTGACACTGCATTTTTTGAAATTTCGTAGGTGACTATAGATCAGACTAAAATCAGACGACTAATATACCATTTACACAGCACGAACATTTCCACAATTTTAAATTACCACGTCAGATACAGCAAAGCCTTACGAGTTTCCCCAACAATCTCGAACTTCATTCGCACTTGTGCGCGCGCATTAGGGACAGAGTCAGACAAGCCCCCGCTGAGCCACGCGAAATTAGGGACAAAAGTTCTAATCTCAAAATTTGGCCCGCCATGTAAGTCGCGGGAGGGAGTTTGGTTGCGTGTAACGATGTGGCGAGGCGAGGGAGCCTAACTTTCGGCTCGGTGAAACTCTTTACCCAGTGAGGGCGCTAACTTGACGAGAGCGCGGCCGAGTTTGCGTAAGGCTGTTACGCGGCTGTTGGGAAGGGGAATGTGGGACGCTTATTTTTAAATTAGATCTTCGGAGATGGTTGGAATGAAATGATTCGAAAGTGAAAATAACGAAGAAGGAGTGCGATGGTGCTTCTTCGAGGGAGCAATGTAGAGCCAGCCTTAATGAAGCGTGAAATCGAGTTTGAAACAGAAAAGCTGGTTCGTAGAACGAATTTCGCAGATAGTGTGCGGATTCGTTCTTAAAGAACAGAGAAAAAAAAGTTTATGAATGTTTCCAATGTGGATTTCACCGAAGAATCACTTGGGAGGATGAGCGATGGAAAATGAAAACTTTTTATTTATCACGAATAGATAGAAGAGGTGTATTTTATTTATCATAAATAGATAAGAAGTAACAAAGTCAAACGATACGCACACATCCGGCAAGAAGCTCTAGTGGCTCTTCTTGAAAATGATAAGATAAGCGACAGGGCTGGATTCCCTGATGGCTCGAGAGCTTTTGTCCCAGTACTCCCCAAAGGACTGTGCGAAGTGATTTCCCTTTTTTTGCATGCAAAAAGTAAGAGAACAAACTGCTCTGGGCTGTATAAAGTTGAAAGGAGGATCGTTCGATAATATTACTCGATACGGTACGTAAATCATTTACAGTATTATCACGTTTGCTTCGATACGTTTATGCTCACCGATGATCTTGAGAAAAAAATTATCTTTTATATTTTTCCAGTTGATCTTTAATCCAAAATTTTTATTTTTATTAATATCTATCAACAACGGAATGTGACTATTTTAAGGCAACTCCCCTTCAAAGTTCTGTACAGGAGGTCCAAATATACAAAAAACTTGAATTCAATCGACTGAAAATATCGGTCATCATCATCATCAGATCAAGTCTGTCAATCAGTCCATCATCAACACATGGTATAACGAGCCAGATCCTTTACCACGTACCTGTAAATAAATTCTAAAATAAGCTGGTGCTGAGAAACAAAAAATAGCAGAGCGTCTTGACTCCTGAAGCAAACAGGGAGTTTTGCATCCTTTGTAGACCTAGTCTGGCAAAGGTACACTTGTGAAAACTAATAATCAGGACCCAATTGCCTTTCGACTTTCGAACACTCGATCATTCGTAATATTCTCCAATATCAAAGGTATACAGTAACTCATAATCGAATTCTTTTGAAATTCTTCCCAGCTCATCGACAAATTCGCCATTAGCTCTGCTCACAACACCGAACAAATACAGCTGCCGCCGAAATTCTCCAAAGAGCCTTTACCCAACGCGAAGTGGCGCCTCCCTTTGGTCCAGGCCTAAGCCTCTCGCTCGCCAAACGGACTAATGGCGAGAAGCAGAGCTGCGTCAACTAATTTGCGGCCCGTTTGACTTTGGATCTTGGGATGACGATGCTGATGATTGTTGATTAACGCTGCAGGACGCCAAGACGGACAGCCTCAAAGAGCCTCGCGCGAAATTAAATCCGCGCTCCGTGTGTCAAGGAATTGGATAAATAGCACGATGACGATGCGCTCGGGCTGTGGCTTGTTATTTGGCGTGTTTGTCGAGTAGCTCTTCTCTGGAGATCTTTTGAGGATAAGCTGACGCGCTGTGTGGCTTATTTACCTGCGAGATCTCGCTTTAAGGATCCAACTACTGGGTGAGTATAATGTCGTCTGCATGTGTTTACGTGACATGGTTTACTTTGTGTTGGTGAATTAGCTAGGGCGGTGGTTTTCGAATGGATAGTTTGATTGTACGTAGGTTTAAGAGATGGCTTCTTTGGACCATCTTGTTACTATTCGATACGATTCATCGGTTTTATGGGCTATTTTTAAGTATCGTTAGAATAAAAAACGAGTTATTTCATTGTGAAATGTAAGTTATTTATAAAAATGAAACCGGTTTAAGTAAAAAATAACAAAAAAATGATAAGTTTACCGGTTTAGCCTAGCGGTTTTAACAGTTGTTTCCGGAATTCGCCCTGGGCATGAAAATGCAAATGAAAACTATTATACCGAGAATCGAGTTTATAAGCAAGTACAGTGTGAAAATTAAACTTTTTGAGAATGTTAATTTTTTAATTCATATAATTTTTCACGTAAGATTATAAGAAGAAGGGGATACACGTATTTTTTCTCTACGTATTCAATGTATAATTGGTTATTAGATCTCTGATCTTGTACAGTGGCAAATTTCTTTTTTGAGAATTAGATCTAAGTAAACTTATTGTGGAGTTGAACGACGTTTCAAATATAAATATACGTTGAAAAATAGTTTTCGTTCATTTGTTGAACTCACTTTTCTCTGGTTATATTTCTTGTCGTGTACTGCTAAAATTCTAAAATACCACACGATGTTAACCAAATGATACAATGTTAGACCATACCTCGAAAAAATGACATTTTTTTTTCCTGATTTCCCGAGCAAAAACATCCTTATTTCCCAAACTCTATTATAATTATCTCAACTCCGCTCCAATCAATGAAACGCAAACGAGCCAACAAAAACAACACCAGAAACATCAAAGAACCCGGACCAACTCCTCGGCAAAACAGAGCGACAGCGAAACAGCAGCAGCAGCGGCGCTTCATTCGCCGAAACAAAGCGCCAGCCAGCAGTCCTCGACCCCCGAGCATATTTTATCCCCCGCGGTGTGCCCCAAGCCCCAGCAGAGACCAGCCCCTCGAGCGGGAGCAGAGGACCAATAATTTCCCCGGTTGCGGAATAAAGAGTCCTCGCCCCTCCGAGGGCTCGAAACCGACTCTCGCCCTGTCGCCCCCCCTTTCCCCATCTCACCTGCCACGTCGCGAAAGAGCCCGCCGATTCGCGACTCGATTGTTTTCCACAGAGGCGTCCCTACCCCCGTGCACGCTCATTTCGGCTGTTTGCTCCCATCTGCTGATCAACCCTTCGGCTCGGCGCGCGAGCACGGGCGGGCTTGCCGATTTCTTTGCGCGCTGTTTTGAAAAACAACTCGAGCTTGTTCGCCGTTGGGAGATTGTGATTAGGGTTGACGCGCAGTTGGTGATGAAATAACTTTTCTTACCATTAGTTGTCACCTACAGAATATTATTCCTCAAATTGTATGTACTTGAGAAACTGTGTCAAGGCCGCGTTGGTGAATTGCGCGAAAATAATTTCTACCTTCCTTTCAAAAAACTAGTAAGCAACAGATGAAATGAATAAAAATTTTAGAAGAATAATCAGAAAGGTTTTTACGTATCGCTGTTGATTAAAGTATGCTTATGTCAAAATAAGTATCCGTAGTTCTTCTATATAATTATAACGTTGATCTTAAATTGTTGCATTTTGTCATGATTTTCTAAGCATTTCAATCAATTCTGGGGTGTAAAAGATTTCAAAGATCTTTTGGTACTGTATGATAACAATTAATAATTATCATTAAACATCGGTCATATTTTGGGATCCTATCGACAGATTTTAGTTATTCAGAGATAAAAATGTTAATTTTCTTATAACGGTCAAACAACGAAAATATAGTTAAGTAATTTATTCAGGTCTTTGAAACGATTTTATGAATCCATAAAAACCAGGTTTTTGATATTTTTCGATCGAAAAAATTATAATCTATTCTAATAAATAATTATAACTTGTAAAGCAAATATAAATTATTTTACAATCGTTTATCATTTTCATTTACTTTTTTCTTATTTTTGGTATTATTAAGGTACTACGACTTTTTTTTTTAATCATAACTTAAATAATAGTTTTGCTAAAGTTCCGTTATAATACAAATATTAATAGCAATATTGAATAATTGGTTCGTTTTTTTTTTAAATAAAATAATTTTTAGTTATTTTTATATACTATTTAGGTAAAAAAATAATCATCCCACTTTTCAATAATTCCATTTTTTAGATCATAAAAATAGCTGTTTTACCATTTTAAATAATCCCGATACGTCATTTCATCATATCTCTTTTATTAAAATTAAACAGAATAACATATCTTAAGGGAGCATTTTGCGACTTTAATTGTAGCGATTTTTTTTTTAATTATTCGATGAGAAAATATTATTAATGTAATACCTGAAAATAATAGTGACTCAAAGGAGTTTTATCTTTATAATCAATATTCTGATGTTTGAACTTTATTTCAATATTACAAAATCATCTGATTCTTGAACAATCAACTATCAACTGAGGTTTCTCGCAAAAGATTCGAACGGAATCGTGTTTTTTATGTATTCAACGAGTTTATCTATTTGTAATATATAAAAATAATGAGCTGTAACTTGAAAGTTAATAAATAATAATGATTAAATATTTTTATCCCTTGTGTATAATTTTTTTGCCTGACAAAAAAACCTTTGTATGATTTATTCCTTATTATTGTATGGTAAGATAAAATTTATTAAGTATTTAATTATGGGTATTTTTACGATTTGTATACAGAAAATACATTTGTGTTACCCTTGTACAGAGCTATTACTCATATATACTCGTACATATCCTCGTGGCAGCTTACTTTAAATTTTCAAGCCAGACTTTTGCTGTCCCATTTTTTTAGCCGTCACAAAAACCGTTCTTATAAAATAATTTTAATTGGAAAAAATGTGACGCTCTCAGACTAAAAATTCAGAAGTCCTATGGAAATGCAATGTCTGTTAGCTTCCGTTTCGAAATCTTCTAATCACCTCGACATTAGCTAGAGGCAACAATAAGCAATCACCCAGACTTTGACGGGCAAGGGGATATTTCATTACGACGCCGCCTCGACGCGTTCGCAGGATTACCGCTACTCGTTTAACATCTTGTTTACGTCTCGTTCAAGAAGCTACTGTTGTTACTCGTTCAGCATCCTCGAATATAAATTTTCCTCCAATTTCCGCGTTAGCCATCGAATTTTCAAAGATTGGTCCCTCTTGATTATTTATCGTTCTACCGAAAAATTTGTGCTCGTTATTACAGTTACGGTAACAATTTAATAAAATTTTCCATTTTTATGAAAAACCACTCCGATGGATTCATCACGCTTACGCGGAAGATTGTAGATTTCTTATATCGGATGAATTTAATTCCTTATCGAGTTTATTGAATATTATTCATCGATTAAGTTTCATACTATGTATAATAAATTATTCTACGCATTTATAGAGTGTTTCACATTTTTGGTAAGATTTTTTGCAAACCAATAATATTAAAAACAAAACTCCGCGGAACACCCGCAACGGTGTGCAGCTTTAAAGGCAAATATAGATCAGCAGCTAGAGGGTTGGTACAAAGTCAGCGAGATGGCAGCAGCGACTGGATGTAAAAATTTCGCTTACTGGACGTAAAAAGTCGGCTTAGTTGGATCAGTTGGTAGCGTGCTATCTTCGGAAACAACGATGCCGTCGGGGTCGTGGGTTTAAATCCTGGTCAGGGCACTCAGATTTTTTCTGTGGACTCTGGCCGAAGATTTAATCCAGTTCGCCGAATTAGGCTAAGAATTAGCTTTTTAGGATATTTATTGGCTGAGTATAAAATAAAAAATGATCTATGTATATGGGTTAGACTACCTGGAAATAAGGTCGAAAAAGAATTTGTACGAAAATGTTATATCAAAAATATATGATCTATGTATGGTAAAAATATTGAGAATGCTCTATATGACAAAAATGTATCTGCGAATAGAAAATTGTTGTAATATACTGATGTATGTAATCCTCCGTCTGTATGTACTTGTTACGAAAAGGACGTAAAATAAAATTAAAAAAAAAAAAAAAATTTCGCTTGCTACAAGATCGCTCGGTGAACAGATTAAATTTACTTTTTACATCAGCCAGGCTCGGCAGTTCAGATGGATAGCAACTTAATAGTAGTTCTCTTCAAGTATAAGCACAATTTAGTATCACGCCGGATCTTCTCAAATTTTAAGTGATTTTTCTTTATTCTAAGACATGAGGTATCCAAAAAATACTTATTCAAATTTGTAAAAGATAGTTGTATGTGGATTATTTACTTTATCTCTGAATAGGGTAATTTTTTCGTAATATTAAACAATCGAATAATTAATTTAATGAAAAACTTTTAAATAGAAAAAAGCAAAAAAACTATTCATCACTTTAGTGAAAATAGATGCTATCCGAATTTAAATAAAGAATGTACTTTATTCTTATTGTTTACTAAAAAACGCCATTACAGTAATAATAATAATAATTTTTTAATAGAGGTCCTATCATTGTTATAAATGCATTTTTTAATGAAATTTTTTTTTAATTTTAATAAATAAAAGCATTATTTACCATAAATATGCCTTTTTCAGAAAATTGAAGACGGTAAAGTTATTGCTATTGAGGTGAAAAGAAAAAATAGCTTTTGTTTATTAAAGTATATGATAATTTAATTTTTTTCATTACAAAGAGTGATAATTTTTCATATACTTGATGTATTGATAAATAAATTAGGAAAACATATGAAAAATCTACAATATACCTACTTATGTTTGTAGCAGTATCATACATTTAAATGACGATGATTACTGCTATTTGACTGAAAAATATAATTTTTTGGATAGCCTTCAAATTATGGGATACAACTACCTTAAATACGTAAAAACCCCTACTCTCCGGAAACAAGAATCAGGGTACTTCACCCTGATTTACCGTTTCAAACGTACCAACATGCTCATGTGACGTATAACAGAAACGATTTTGCACACAAATCAACGCGAACTCGTTTAAACGCATCTCAGCGAGTCCGCTGCAACACCCCCCCCCGAGCGTTACGAAGCAATCAGCTCCCAGGCTGCACAGAGGACGCGATAATCAATCGCCGAGCAATAGAAGCCAAGTCCGAAGTCTCGAGCCCAGAGCAGCGCATCTCCGACATTAACTTCCGAGACGGAGTCGAGCGCGCAGAAGCCGAGACAGAATCGCGCCGGGGTAAACAAGATCCAGTGGCGCAGTTCCCGTCTTCTCGCGTAGAAGCACAGCCGATACGGACGGACGCCCTGACTTTTCCGCGGATCTAATTAACAAGTTTGATTGGATCACCCCGGCGCTTGATGGGGAGATCGCGACGCTGCGTCTTACGCCTCGAGAATATATACTTTTTTGCCTTCGCTGTAGGAAAAATTGTAAAAATACAGGGAAATGTCGGTTAAAATCATTACTGTTCTGCATAATAAACCCGTTAAATGATTTTAGGATGTTTAAGATTATAACCGTTCGAACTGTCAAAATTATAGTCGGGACATGCTAATTTTTAGTTAAAACAGTACTCGGAGAATAATTTTACAGGAATTTTTACTGCGAAAGTAACGGTAAAATGGTAACCTTTTGATACTTTTTTTTTTTTTTTTTTTTTTTTTTTTTTTTTTTTTTTTTTTTTTTTTTTTTTTTTTTTTTTTTTTTTTGTTTTTTTTTTTTTTTTTTTTTTTAATATGTTTTTTTATTTGTCTTTTTTTTTTTTTGACTTTTTACGTCGTCAATCAGATAAAAAATTACCGTAGTTTCACGGTAAAAATTACAACAAATGCAAATACACTTTGTCGCATTAAAAAAATTATCGTGACCAGATGTAAAAATTACGATTGCAAATCGTCCGTCACGATTCCACAGTTGCTTTTGCAGTGAAATTACCTCTACATTTTTTCTCCGCGTAAAAATTACAACTTCAATTTCGTAGCAAAATAACGAACGTTCCTTTCAGCGACGTTGATTTCAACACCAGCTCAGTGCAACGACAGCTCCGACAACGACTGTTTATAATTCCGACAGCCAATCGTGAGGCAGTAAAAACGGAAAGCCAGAGAATACTGCCTTGTAATCGGCTGTCGATGTAATGAACATTCGTAATTTTGCTGCAAAGTTGAAGGGCCCTGTTTTTTTCTTCGGCCCCCCCCCCCCCCCCCCAAACTACAATGGACCAGTAAAATTCTAAAATTCGCCTGAAAATCGGAGGTAAGGTCGGTAAACCCCCCAAACCGTACCTTCTTTCGTCGGACAAACAATTTTTCCCCCCTCCGGCCGCATCGCAGCAATCATTTTCTCCAGAATATCTCCACGATTTCGAAACATTCTTTCTCTCACGGGGAATGCAGTACTTCGTCGTGATTTTTACAATACACGCACCGCGCGAGAGGCGGGATCCAGGCCGAGATGATCCATCCCTCGGCCCGCGCGCGGCAATCACCGCCGAATAATCGACTGCTCACCCTCGCACGCCCCGTTTTTAATCGTCTCGCCGGGAGGATGCCCGCCGCTCTTCTGGCCCTCGCCCCCGTCGCGGCTCACCGGCGGCGGGGAGCTTTTTCGCTGTCGCGGCCGAGCCGAGGGCCGACCCTCGCGAACGGGCGACCGATCGCGATGCTCGGGGGCCCCGAGGAATCCCCGAGATCCGGGAAGCCCGCGCGGAGATAGAGCCGGCGTCCTGCTCTCTCCCTCTGTGTGTGTGTGTGTGTGCTATCGCGATGGCGCGTCGAGCGGGGCTGCCAGAAAGGTATGGGTTTGGGATGATGTGCGCGGCTTTTACGTGCCGAAAGGCGGGAAGGAGTCCGCGCCGGGGTTTTATCGTGGGGATCGTGACGAGGAAGATTGTGGTTTGATAGGGTTTCGAGCGAGCTGGGTGATTGTCGTGACTGTCGTGGGAGGGGGGGGGGGGCGGGGATGTTGACGATCATGGGATTTTGGGGACCGAGCTTATGATTTGTGGATTATTTAAAGAGTGTGATTTTATTTCCCCATCGAAATTGTAAAGTTGCTTTTTGCGAGGAGTGATGAAAAATGTGCACGTGTTTAGTGTGGTGAATTTTGTTAACGCGTAACGCAAGGAAATTCAAATAATACTGTTATTCATAGTGTATTTGTATGAATGAAATACAAATATTTATAATCGCCTGAACCGAGTGGTTTTAAACTACATGTATTTACAAAAATTATTATATTTTCAAGTACTATCATTGATCACTTTTCCACTATTTCCGTACTTGAATGAATGAACAGTAAAAAATACCTTGTTTTCGTGAACACCAGTATTATTGAGTATTATTTTTTCCGTATTCAAATATGTGTTTTACACAAAAATTCCAAGATTTATTCAATCACACGTAACTGTAATGGAAAATTAACTTACTCGTTTAAAGGTGAGAAGCGTACTGGTAACATGGCATCCGAAAGTCAAGAAAATATTGTTATTATTACAGTGTGCGTCATTTGTGTATTCATGTACATTTTTTACTTCTACAACGATACATAAAAATTAACACACAGATCATATCTCGCACGATTTGAACATTTAAAAATGCTCTATTATTATATCCGTAGCACATATAAATCCTCCAATAATTCGATGTGTACTGAACGACACGTGCATTTTTTAATACATTTTAAAAAGCATATTCACATGAGTACGCATTTTCATCAGAACCTTTAAGTATACGTATTGAAAAGTATATTTTCAATAACAAACCCAAGGATTCACACATTTTTCCCTACATTCAGAAGTATACGAATTTGATTTCAAGGACCAAAGTATGTGGGATATTTACAATTTGTACTTATTACTGCCTCATGTAAAAGTATTTTATGCAGTTTATCAATAAACTTGACCTAAAAATGATTTAATAAAAACACTACATATAATTTGTGCATGATCTTTACAAACTACGTAAATGCTCATTTTTACAATCTTCTAGTGCTTTTTTGTATCATCTTTTTTTTTTTTTCGAGAATACCGAATCCACGGGCTAATGAACATCATGGGAGACGTTCCTACCGCGCGGTAGCTCTTTGGAAAAATAACTCTGCTGAAAATTCGCAGTACTCGCCGATCCAACGCACTGAAAAACCACTACAGCCAGCACCATCCGTGCCCGGCGAACAATCCCACGCGGACCTACCCGAATTTCCCGACCGTCCGTCCGCACTCAACACCACCCCCATCTTCGCGGTCGCAAGCCAATCGTACCCCCCCCCCCTCCCCCCAGCTACATATTAACACCAAGAACCCCCAGCGCAGTAGCGGTCAGGCGGCTTATTTACGGGCTCCGAAATCACATTACGGCCCTCGCCGCGCGTCGTCCGTTATAATAGAGGCGCACGGCCGCTCCGGAGGAGGAGAAGAAGACGACGACGACTCGGCTACCGATACCACCGGGAGGGGGGTGAAAACCAATTTTCGCCGGAGCCCGTGCATAAATCAGATCTCGTTACGGGCCGAGGAGTCGACGCTCCCTCCGCCACTTCCGACCGTGTCCGCGCGGTACGACCTCTCGGCTCCGATGGGCTCTTTTGAACAAAGTTGCCAAGGGTGTGATGGAGAGGAGGAGGAAGGGGTCGATATTTATTGGACGCTTTTCTAATGGAACGTTTTAAATGCATGGGACGGACGCGCGGTTGGATCTCCGTATAGGTGCGTGCGTGTATTGCGCACAACTTGCGTTCGCTCTGCCCTGGGATCAGGTTGGGGTTCTAGCCCTCTTTCCTCACAGCCCCTTTCTGGATACCGATCATTTCTCCGCCAGCTCGGGTGCATTTAGTTAATCGGATCGACACCAGCCAATAAATCGCATGTGATTGCCCATGCTGAAATCGTTACCTGAGATTCGCGTTGATTTTTCGAAAGCTCTTCGCTCTGCAGAGATTATAAGATTTGGTGGTCCGGATGATTTTAAGTCAAGAGAAGCTAATTGTTTTTCTGCACAATGAATCCGGAAAATGTGTCTTTGATAAGAAGGAGCGATGGAGAAAGGGGATAAGGTCGAGCGTATATTTTTTAAGCGATGTGAGCTTTTTGAAGTTTTTTGAAGTAAAACTTCTTTAGGCATGTTAGACACTTTTGGAGGGGAGTACGCTATTTTCGGCATTGACTTATGTAGTACTATACGTCTACATCAGGCACAACTGCCTTAAATTTATAAATTTAAAAAAATTAATTAACAATTCTGATACAAGATAAATAATACGTGTAAAATGTTCATTATCATATAAATATTCGATAAGCAAATTTCTGATCGCTTCGAAATAATTTTGTCATTCGGCCGACACGAGACTATTGTATCCATATTGTTTTTTTTATTTATTATAAATAAATAAACAATTTATTGACATCAAGCTGCAAAAATTAATTCATGCCATTTTAAGTGAGTCGCACGTTGTACAAATGATTTTCTCGCATGCTGGTTAAATTTCCAGTATTAAAATCCTAACAAACATCATTAAAAGTCCTTATTAAATGTTTATTCGTGTTTATCAACATTGAGTTGCACAATAATTAATTTAAGTACAAGGAAATAATACATTATCCTTCAAGTCTTTGTACGTGTTAATTGATGTCGCCTTTGATGTTAAAATCACAGTGAAAGTTATTTTAAAATATTCATGTAATGTATTCTAACAGAGATTTGCAAAAATAAAGCACAAACTACTCATTTATCATTTTAATGGTATTTTTTACATGCTAATTGCAACTTTTAAATTACAAACGCAATAAAAGTTACATAATTTTTTATAAAATAATCATCAATATTTAGTTGCGTAAATTAATTATTGCAAAAGCATAAGTGCACGTTTTTTTTAGGTTTCTTAGGCACTAATCAAGATTTTAATATTGAAAAATTGTTTAATGATCTTAATCAACTGTTAGTAACAAAAATATATCGTTGTACGTAGGAACCAGTAACACATTGGTTACGCACCACTATCACAAGCCAATCGTTCCATTTTTGGAATCAAACTCTGACTTAAGCATGACAGATGAACGTCAGGCAGCATTATAAGAAAATAATATAGAAACTGAAGGATGATAGCCAGGATTCAAAAACATTTTTACATTAACAGTTTTTTTCACTAAAAATGCTATTCTTTTATAATATTTTTATCTACACGTGAATAATTACTCACACTACCACTGCTAATTACTACTAATAATTACTTACACTCGCACTTTTAATGTTAAATATTATCAATGTTAATATTAAATATATTTGTATACTCGTAATAATTATTGAATAAACGATTTATTGATAAACATACATCATACGGCAATTGTTCATTAGATAATGAATTGAAATCTCATATTTTTAACTGATCTCTTTTTTATACAAATACTTCAAGTTTTTATTATGTCAGAGGTTCCGACACCCTCTTGTTTGTATTACAATTTAATGAGTTTTATTGACGGTTAGTACGCTATACCAACCAAACATTTAAATCCAAGGAAAGTTCCCCAAGACCGGTTTTCGGCACAATTTATTTAATAAAACGTTCAAAAATAATTTTTTTAGTATCGATCAACAAAAATCTATCGTCACAAACAATGTGTGCTCGATTCATAGAGCTTCAAAGGAAATAATGAGGGAATTTCTGTTTGGGATTGAATCAATTAATTTTTGTTAATTGATACTGAAAAAAGTCTGTCCAAATAATTTTTTCGAAAAATAAATTGGATCGAAAACCGAATTTAGAGTTTTTCCTATTTTCATGCTCATGCCACATCCCAGTGATAATGATGCAAGACCAACAATATATCCGTTCCAAAAGCGACTATACAACGAATCACCGCCCGGTACTGCTAATTGGTAGCTGCTGAGCACTAGCCTGTACATATATCCCCTGCGACGGGCATTCGAGGTCCGATTAGAAGCCACTTGGATAGCGGATCAAAGGTAATCAGCGCCTCGAAGGAGAACTTCCTCCGTCCGATGTCCCACTGCACGCGACTGATTAGATCGATCGGAGCGTATTACAGTAAGACGCCTTTCACTTGGTCCTACGTTGGGTACGTACAAATAGATGTTTGATAACCCTATAGAAGTTTGTGTTTTCGGTTCGAGATAAATAATCGTTTTTACTAATTTTTGCAAAGCTGGGCACGATCAATCTGATGAATAATTAGTTCTTAAACCATCTGTACTCGAAAATTCTTGATCGAAAATGTGTTTTAGAGTTCAAATGGTTCATTATCACCAGAAAGATGTTTCCTGATTCTTACGGTTTCCCATGGACCGTAAGATCATCGAGATGCACTTTTAAATTGGAGTAAGAAATTCGAAGACCTTTCCTACTGCCTCAGTCACGAGCAATCGATCACCCTAACGACGAACTCACTCTTCCTCGACCTTCTCCCCGTTTCTCTCTATCGAACCTTGAGAAGTAGTACTCTTTATCTTCCTTCGGTACATACCTGTTGTACATCTGTATCCGAATACAGATCTGTATACGTGTGCACGCTGGTGGAAACTTGATTAAAACCTGATTTGGACGTTTACTTCTGTGCTTCCGTACACCACCAAGAGACTGATACGAATCGTCATTTGGACTTTTCTGTACCGCAACGAAGTACATTCGAAAACGTTTTAAAATTAAATTAATAAATATTCGGCTAGTATTTGCCACCAAAAATTATCATCACATGATTTTCTAATTAACGATCCGGATGTCCAAGTACCGTTTTAGGGGTGCTGCTGTGCAACGGTAATCATAAGTCTGTCATTACCGTAATGGTACTTTTTGGCGCTTATGAAGCCCTAAATCGGAATCTTCTTTGGATTATCCATTTTTGCGCATTAAAGCGTCCACTTAGACGTACCTTGAGGTTAAAGCACACTTTGATAACAGGGAGTACAACAATTATTTTTATTCTTGAGTAAAAACAAACAAATCCATCAAGCACACACCAGCACACTTCGTTTTCGCTCTGATGAAAAGCCTTCTCTCCGTAGTTCCGAGCTCGCTCACAGATGACGTGAGCGCTATGTGGTGAATCCTAATTGATCAACTTCCAGGCTATTGGGCAACAGGTAAGGCGAAAGCTGTAAGTAAAAGTCTAACTCTACTGTTATTCTCCGTATAACGTCAAAATAGGCATGTAACCAAAGATATCAGATATGCGTCAGGGGTTGAGCTTTCACGTATAAGTCTTTTTTTGTAGAATTATAAAGTAATGAAAGCATGTGAGGAGCAGCGATATTTATTAAAATAAGAAATTAAAATAAAAGTGAAAACAAAGAAAGGTATACAATAGCTTGAACAACATGAGAATTCAAAATATCGTAGACTAAAATGAGTAATACATGCCTTTGTAAATCTGCATACTTAAGAAAGCATTTAAACACTCGGAAGACGATAAACGTGCAGTGTTACCTGATAAATGTCGCAGTCAACAAAAGCGTGAATCACGTCAATGAGCTCACAGCTATTATATTGATGATTCATTACAAAACGAAACTGTTATTAAAGTAATCCGTTGTAAGGATACTTTCAAATTTCATTAATTTTCTGGTCAGTGTATTGTCGCAGTAATTCCGTGTATAATCTGTACAAACAAGAAGTAGTTTGAGGGTATCAGCTTTAAAGAATAAACTTTAAGCCATTAGAAAAATTGCTGTGTATTAAAGAAGAAAAGGAAAATATTCGTTTTGCGTAAGTATTAGCCTGTGTAGTAATTTTTTTCATTTATAACTTGGCTGCAGTCTGCGACATAGTGTATTCAGACAGGTAAAAAATGTGGGCAACATTTTATATTTGAGGAAAACACTGCCAACATGTTGCGTTTATTTTTCTGCACAGCAATTTTTAACATGAAACGATTAGTTTTGATTGTTCAGGATAGTTAAATTCTTTACAAAATTTATTTCTCAATACTACTCACGTTCAGTGTGACAATTATTACATGTGATAGTATCATGTACAATAGCGTAGCCATGTGTCCATGCGCCCCCCTCTTTCGTGGGCCCACCACAGAGTGGCAGCGTGAGAGAGGAGGGAGCTAGCTAGGAAGGAAGGAACAGGGAGTCTACGGCGGACCAACAACGCAATAGGAACTCTTGCGGCGCGACTCTTCTCTCGGATCATTAACTAACAAACGAAGTATATTCAAGTCCTCGTATATTTTATTCCGTGAGCACCCCAAGGCCATCATAACCCACGTATAAATTTTATACATTTTTATTTTGTAATTTTTCTAACCTCAAATAAAAACATACTACACTTACTTCGACATATTTTTAAAAAAATTGGATCAATGTTTGCATGCCTCACCGCATATTGGAACTGCTTCAGTAGAGTAAACTTTAATAAATGCACTTCACCTCTGCAAATAATATCAGATACTAAAAACTGCGGTGGAACAATTTTCCAGCATCGTAACTTGACTTTTGCCATTTTAAGATGGAACAAAACTTTAAGACGTAGAGTTATAGTAGTTTTTTTCAATAATATGCATCTCTCCAGAGCGTTGCAAGCGCTCAGGGGTCCAGTGATAGCCCTACTACCTACCTACTACAACTATTGTATATTTTGTGATAACCACTTTAACTTAAACAATAAATTTAGCAGACGTTTAATTTTTTGCAATAGTGCAGTCATTTACGTAAATTAAAACAATTATTTTTTATCATTAATCAATAAAAAAATACTCTACAACTATTCATTCTGTTGGATCAGAATTTTTTACATTCAAGTGAAAAGATAAGCAATGATGGCCAATCGCTACGAGGCAAGTATCCACAGGGCAGTCCGCTCAGGTCATATTAGGGAAGCTATCGAAATTCTTAAGAGGTAAATAATTACAAAAGAACACAAAATCAAGGAAAATTATTAATACATTTCTTTATTTTTCCATAGTGATCCTCTGTGTGTTAATCATTGGAATCTTGACTTGAAAACTCCTTTGCTAGCAGTCTATGATCACGATGACGTTAACAATCCCGAAGAAGTTGACGATCGATTTCCGATGATCGAACTTCTTATTAAATACGGGGCTAATTTAAATGCACCAGGACCTGATTATAATACAGCACTTATAACGGCAGTCAATAAACGACAGGTAACATTAGAAAGAAATAAACGAAATACTCTCAAATTTTTTGGTCGTACTTTAAATGTATATCATACTTTTAACTTTTCAAAATCTATAGATGGCCAGGATAATAATTCTCTTGAACAATAGAGCTGATTTAAACTTAATGGGAGAATATAATAGAACAGCACTTCATTTCGCAGTACTGATAAACGACAATTATATTGTGAAACTGTTATTAGATTATAAAGCAGACCCTAACATTCCTGATAAATTGTACACCATGCCTCTAGATACTGCATTCAGTAAAAAGTATTACGATGTAGCGATGACATTGATGGACTATGGGTAAAACGTTAATATATCATGTTTATATCTTATTTCTCATCCAACACTGTAATTGTAATCCAATAATTTGGGATTTTTCAGTGCAAAAAGCAATAATATCTACAGACATCTGCAACAACTATGTGAGATGCTAGACCGATCGAACGATCTCCAGCTTAGCAGGTTACTGAAATATATGTTCGAAAGTGCAGCAAAACTAGACATTCACCGCAAATTCTCGTTAAAAGCTCTATATTGCTATTTAGTATCCAACAAGCACACAGATAACCATACAAATTTGGATAAATGCTCTCTTGTCGAATTACTTGACGATAAGGGCATTGATTTCGTTACGGGTATAGGCGACTCGGATCTGCATGTAGCTGTCCGACAAAATAACTATATAAAGGTTGAATCTCTTCTCAAAAATCAAGCACATCTTATTGATGCACCAAACTTTTTTAGTGATACGCCATTACATTTAGCTTTGGAAAAATGTTATTGTGACAAGGGATCAAATAATAAGATCGTTAGTCTCCTTATTGAAAATGGTAAAAAAATATCATTAACTTCTTATTTGAATCAGTAGTGAATCCTTAAAATTAAAATGATGAAAAATTATTTTTTACAGAAACGAATCTGCTCGCAAAAAACTGCATCAATGTAGCACCGTTTTTTTTAGCTTTAAGCGGGAGCGTAGAATTATTTACATCAATGCTGTCAAAAACGGCGGGGATTAAAAAATTGGGACCTCCTGATTATGAACCACACATACACCGCATGATGAGTATTCGCGCTGCTAAAAGTCAACCTACGATGCATGAACTTATCGTCGCCATTGCTTTGGGTTATAAGAATGTTGTCATTCGCTTGCTTGACATAAATTTTATCGACGAATCAAGCAAAAAATGTCGTCATAGTATGAACAGAGTGCTATGTCTAGCCACTATGCTTGGCCGATACGACATTGTTAACATTCTCCTGGATAATGGATTTCGATGTGATGGGTTGGTTTTTGAATAAGCAGCATCTAATAATTATTAGGTTGAAAGCTTATCATAAATCAATTTTATGATTTCTTATTTTCAGGCACTTAATAGATGACATACCTTCGACTTTTTCCCGAGAGATCAACGAGGATAATATAAAAATTGCATGTCTGTTTTGGGAATTTGAAGACAGTGCAGCTATTAATCGGGCGATAATTGATGCCTTGGATAAAGTTATCCACAAGCGGATTGTGAATAAATACACGAAGTTGATGGTATTTTTCTATGCTATTTACTTACAGTCAAATAAAATGCATTTTGACTTGCTGCCGGCTGAAGGACTTTTCAAATTGCATACTGTATTGCAAGAAATTCTTTCTGAATGTAAAGATGATCTGAAAAAATTAACAAAAGTAAAGGTCATTGATAAATCTTACTTCGATATCCTCACTATGAAGTTTGATAAGCTCGTAAAGTTATTAAATTCAAAGGAGTAAAGGGATGCTTGCATAAAATTGTGCTGGTCACTTACAGAAAAAAAAAGAACCAATGATGATAGGTACTTTGACTATATGTTCAAGGCTCGCATAGATTTGGCAGTAGAGAGAACAGTGTTAATAAAAACTGCAACCGCGTGCTTGAAAGAAATTTTTGAAGATGTTCTGTACACAATCGATTTACCAAATGTTTTATATTACATTGTACCGAAAATTTTAACTTATGTTGACACTAATGACATCCGCAAGTTGGAAAACACATGTAAGTATACGATAGTGACCCAAGGAGTTGTTGGAAGGCAGTAAAGTTAAACTTCGTAGTTTAGCAACAAAATAAATTATGTCTAATGTGAAAAATTGTCTTGACTTATTTAAGTAACATAATTTCCAAGCGTGTGCTTGTTAACATTTCTGCCTGCACTTGCATTGATATGATTGTGTGATTATGAGTACAAAACCATAATTTTTGTATGTCAGGGGACATCCATTAATTCCGTATGCTCAAAATAAAGGGGTGGGGTGGGTTCGGCAAATATCCGCCAGTATAATCATACAGTCTTTTATACATTGATACTATATAACTATATCAATTTATGTAACATACAAAGTTATGATCTAAACTTTTTGTTAGCAATTGTACTGTACTGTATGTTGCATTTAAAAATCCTAAACAATCGCCAATTTATCCCATCAATTTTAATCAAAGAGTTTGTGCGTTGTTCTCGAATGTTGATTGATCTTTTAACAAATATAAGACTGATAATTGTAGTATGATACTTATTTTTAAGTTATTTAGAATAAAAAGTACCAAGCAGTGTTCGGCGTAACTGTTACTGTGCAAGGGCTAATGCGACTGCGCGAGTTTCGTCAACCCCTTCCCTGTTTTTTTTTTTTGTGTCCATCCATTTACTAACGAAGAGGAGAAATTATTACGATCAAAGAAACTCTATTATTGTCTCGTTAAATGAATGATAAACTTTAATACGATTGCGAGATATTAATATTTTTTTCCGTCTTCTAACCTCAAAATAGCACTTGCACCGCTTGATTTTGGGTTATCAGACGGAAAAATAGTATTCGAAACTCGTGCGTAAAGGCTGATTTACGAACCTCGTTACGGCCCTCGCCTTCGGCTCGTGCCGTAAACTTCTCGGTTCGTAAATATAAGCCTTTCCGAACTCGTACGAAATATACTATTT